>PVKM010015252.1:0-28103 GCA_004027735.1 Carollia perspicillata | reverse complement strand
TTGCTTTGGGTAATATGGACATTTTGATGATGTTAATTCTTCCAATCCATGAACATGGTATATGTTTCCATTTGTTTCTGTCTTCCTTGATTTCATTCTTCCATGTTGTGTAGTTTTTTGCATACAGGTCTTTTATCTCCTTGGTTAGGTTTATTCCTAGGTATTTTATTTTTCTTTTTGCTATATCGAATGGGATTTTTTTCTTGATTTCTGCTTCTGCTGTTTCATTGTTGGTATACAAAAATGCCTTTGATTTCTAGATATTGACTTTGTATCCCACCATTTTGCCAAATTCATTTATTAGGTCGAGCAGTTTTTGGGTGGAGTCTATAGGATTTTCCATGTACACTATCATATCGTCTGCAAACAGTGACAGCTTTGTTTCCTCCTTTCCAATTTGGATGCCTTTTATTTCCTTTTCTTGTCTGATTGCTGTGGCTAAAACTTCCAATACTATATTGAATAGAAGTGGTGAAAGTGGACAATCTTGTCTTGTTCCTGATCTTAGCGGAATAGATTTTAGTTTTTGTCCATTGAGTATGATGTTGGCTGTAGGTCTCTCATATATGGCCTTTATTATGTTGAGGAATGCCCCCTCTATTCCCACTTTGCTGAGTGTTTTTATCATAAATGGGTGCTGTACCTTGTCAAATGCTTTTTCCACATCTATTGATGTGATCATGTGATTTTTGTCTTTGTTTTTGTTTATGTGATGTATTACATTTACTGATTTGTGAATATTGAACCATCCTTGCATTCCTGGGATGTATCCCACTTGGTCATGGTGTATGATCTTTTTAATGTATTGCTGGATGCAGTTTGCCAATATTTTGTTGAGGATTTTAGTGTCTATGTTCATCAGCAATATTGGCCTGAAGTTTTCTTTCTTTGTTGTGTCTTTATCTGGTTTTGGGATTAAGATGATGCTGGCTTCATAAAAGGAGTTTGGGAGTCTTCCATCACTTTGGATTTTTTGGAATAGTCTGTGAAGGATAGGGGTTAGCTCTTCCTTAAATGTTCTGTAGAATTCTCCTGTGAAACCATCTGGTCCAGGGCTTTTGTGTGTCGGGAGTTTTTTGATTAATTTCATCTGCTGTTATTGGTCTGTTCAGACTTTCTGCTTCTTCTTCACTGAGTTTTGGAAGATTATATTTTTCTAGAAATTTGTCCATTTCACCTAGGTTTTCAAATTTCTTGGCATATAGCTCCTCGTAGTAATTTCTTACAATCCTTTGTATTTCTGTGGTGTCAGTTGTAATCTCTCCTCTTTCATTTCTAATTGTGTTTATTTGGGTCCTCTCTCTTTTTTTCTTGATGAGCCTGCTTAAAGGCTTGTCAATTTTGTTTATCTTTTAAAAAAACCAGCTCCTGGATTCATCAATCCTTAGTATTGTGCTTTTAGTCTCTATGTCATTTAATTCTACTCTGATCTTGGTTATTTCCTTCCTTCTACTAGTTCTGGCTGTCTTTGTTGTTGTTCCTTGAGTTCTTATAGTTGTAGGGTTAGGTTGTTTGTTTGAAATGTTTCTATCTTTTTTAGGTAGGCCTGTATTGCTATGAACTTCCCTCTCAGGACTGCCTTTGCTGTGTCCCATAAGTTTTGGGTTGTGGTGAGTTCATTTTCATTTGTTTCCAGAAACTTTTTGATTTCTTCCCTAATTTCATTCTTGACCCATTCATCGTTTAATAGCATGCTATTCAGTCTCCATAATTTTGAGTGTTTTGGGTTTTTTCCCTTGGGGTTGATTTCTAGTTTCAGTCCCTTGTGGTCAGAGAAAATGCTTGGATTATTGTGATCTCATGGAACTTCCTGATAACTAGTTGTTTGAATTCAATATCTGATAGCTGATATTGTTTAGCATTCCATTTCATTCAGCATTCTTTCTGAGGCTTCCTCCTTTCCTTTCACTTGGGGATTGTTTCTTTGTCTTCTCATTGTTTGTGAGACTCTTCTTGATAGCTTCCGCTGCTTAAATGGATTTGTTCTGGCTCCCAGGGTTTATGGGGTGAACTGCTGTGGTAGAGTGCCTGTGAGATTCAGTGGTGCAGTCTTCTTTGGGTATCCTGGTGTTCACCACTTCCACCTACTGGGCTGATGCTCATGTTTCAACCGAGTTGGTATGTTGGCCACAACTGTGGCTTGTAGCCTCTTGGTCCCTGTTCAGGCATCAGTTGTGGCAGACTCCAGCCAGCAGAGTCTACCTGTTGTGACTAAAGAGGAGAATAAATGCAGAGACGACAGCAATCAGTTCCGGAACCTCGAACTTTGAGATCAGGTCGCAGGCTGGATTGTTTTCTCCCAGAGACGCTTTCCTGTCTTCCCTAGGAACCATTTGAGAATCGCATTCGGTATGTGGGGACAGTGGGATCAGCTGGCTTAGTTTCTTTAATGACCACGGATATTTTCGGATGTTCTCTTTTTTGGTGTCATCTCAGGTGTGTTTACTAATTTCTGTACATTTATCCCATTACAGCTGATATAAAGAAACCTCTTCCCACAAGTGGTTTGTAAAATCTCCTCAATGTGGTTAATCTCTGAAACATCTGAAATTTTGCTCCACTTCTGTACTTTAATTTATTGGCCTAAGTTCTTTTGTATTTAAATAAAAATGCCATTAAGTTAAAAAGGGTGTACCGTGTGGAGCCAAAATAGGGTTACAGTTGTCCTTATGGAAAATAATAAATTAATATATAATGATACAAGAATAAGCCCTGTGTTTTGTGTACTCATAACTGTAAACCTACCTTTGCCCCATCCAATATTTTTAGTTTGAGCTTTTTTAACAACAGCTGTATATGAGATGTAGTTTACATACTGTAAAGCCTGCCTGTTTAAAGTATAAAACTCAGTGGTATCTGGTGTATTTACAGAATCGTGCAATTGTCCCCGTAATAGAATTTTTTTTTCACTCCAAAAGGAAAACTTGTGTCTACTGGCTGTCACTGTCAGTCACGTGCCCCACACCTGAAGCCTGGTTGCTGGCGGTTGATTCAGCCACTTTCTGTCTCTACAGATTTGCTTCTTCTGTACATTTCATATAGATCAGCAGTCCCCAACCTTTTTGGCACCAGGGGCCGTTTTCATGGAAAACAGTTTTTCCACAGACCAGGGGTGGGGGGATGGTTTCGGGATGATTTAAGTGCATTACATGCACACTCGCCTCTTGCTGTGCAGCCCGGTTCCTGATGGGCCTGGACCAGTACCGGTCCGAGGCCCCGAGGTTGGGGACCCCTGATATAAGTGATTTAATACCATGTGTGTTCTTCATGAAGCCTGGTAATGTGTTTAAGGTTTATTGATTTTGTGCTATGGATCATCGGTACTTTATTTCTTTATTGCCAGTAATATTCCATTCCATGAATAGTCTACATTTTGCTTTCCATTTCAGTTAATGGATTTTTGCGTTGTTTCTGCTCTGGAGCTATTTTGAATCATTCTACTGTGAATATGTATATACAGTCATATACTGCTTAATGGTGGATACATTCTGAGAAATGGGTCCATAGGCAATTTTGTCCATGTGCAAACATCACAGAGTGCACTTACACCAACCTAGATGGTGTAGCCTACTGCACACCCAGGGCACAGACCTGACATCATGTTACTGTACAAAACAACGTGAGATTTAGTCAAGCGCACAAAAAATGTTGCAATAAAGAGACATGGTAAGCAGGAGATATAGGAGGCTGCTGCACAGTAACACAGTACCCTGTTTTTACAGCTTCTTATGTAAGTAGAGAAAGTACAGTCTAGCCCTGGCTGGTGTAGCTCCGTGGAATGAGTACAGGCTGTGAACCAAAGGGTCACCGGTTCGGTTCCCAGTCAGGGCACATGCCTAGGTTGCAGGCCAGGTCCCCAGTGGGGGCCATGTGAGAGGCAACCACACATTGATGTTTCTCTCCGTCTCTTTTTCCTTCTCCCTCAAAAATAAAATAAATAAAACCTTTAAAAAAAGATTCTTACCTGGCTGGTGTAGCTCAGTGGATTAAGCACGGGCCTGTGAAGCAAAGGGTCACTGGTTCAGTTCCAAGTCGGGGCACATGCCTGGGTTGCAGGCCAAGTCCCCAGTGTGGGACACATGAGAGGCAACCACACATTGATGTTTCTCTCCGTCTCTTTCTCCTTCCCATCCACTCTCTCTAAAAATTAATAAATAAAATATTTAAAAATTAAAAAAGATTCTTAAAAAAAAAGTACAGTCTAACATAACAAAAAGTATAGTTGTTAGGCAAAGTGTTTCCCATTACTTAACATGACCAGTGCCATCTCATGAAGCTAGCTGAGCACTAATTCATCTCTGGATGAGTAGGTCCCTGTCACCTAAAAGGAAAGTTCTTACATAGAAAAGTGGGCCCATTAAGTTGTTTACCCCTTTGGATTATACAGCTTTTAACAAGCATGTGCCACAGGGCTACCAGTCACGTGTGTTAGCACCTGCCTCTTCACTTTGCATAGCACACCCATCTCCCCTTTTTGCTGCAGAGACATACTGGCTTCCTGCTGCCAAAGACTCTGCTTCTGTCCGTAAGTTTCCTTCATAAACTCAGTTTAATGCTGGCGTTGTCAGCCTCTTTCCTTGGTCTCTTGGCACCCTGGGAATACATAAGTGACATGGTCCTTTGTTATTGTTGTCAAGTGATATCTACATCCTTGTAGGTGCTATATGTGTACATGACTGGTGGCACGGTAGGGCTGTTGACAGCAGCATCACCGTGGACATGTGATTTTTAAAAAATCATTGTTTGTTCTTTACTGGTATAATGTCATCCATTTTTGCTCTACAGTGTGCGTATGGCTTTGCGTAAAGTTGCCTTTGGCTTATTACCATTAGTTCTCTCTGTGATTCTTCTTTATGGGACCATTTATCTCAAATCCAGTCACTCGGTTGTTTGTTTGAGAGGCCCTGCTGTCTTGAAAATTCCTTCAGGAACCAGGTCTCCTCTTACCCAGCAGGTGTGCCAGGCCCCGGGCCTGGGCCTGTACCTGTGCCCACAGGGTCCGCCTCATGCTGGGAGGGGTTGGGTCTCTGCCTCTGTCAGATGTGAGGGGACTAGACCAGGCTCCTCAGCACTCTTGAATTCCAAGGTGAGAGCCGTTTAGATCAAGCAGCACTGGAAATCTGTGTTCCTGAATTTCTGACATTCGGGAGTTAGTGACAAAGATAACTTTTGAGCAAGCCAAGTATTCGGATCCACATTATCTGAATGATAATTTCATTTTTAGTCTTTAACATACTCAGAATCCCCTTTATCTCATTAAAAATCACTTTTTAAGTTAAGTGTGAGTAAGTTTATATCACTTGTTCTTGCACTTGGACTCTAAGTTCCAAGCTGTTACCACCACAGAGTATACTGCGGTTGGTTTGCTTGCCCACTGTCACTTCCCAAAAGAGCATGAGCTTGGCAGTTCTAGGAACTGAGTTTCATTCTTTGTTGGCCTCCCCCATCCTCCCCCACGTGCTGGTGAAGTGGTGCCTTGTTGAAACAGAATATGTGGGATGTTTCAGGACACTGTGGTCTTTGCGGATGTGGCTGTGAACTTCACTCAGGAGGAGTGGGCTTTGCTGGATGGTGCTCAGAGGAAGCTCTACAGAGAAGTGATGCTGGAGACCTTCAGGAACCTGGCCTCCGTGGGTAAGGATAGCTTCATCCCTCCCTGCCTTTTATGGAAAAAGTGTTTCTTACAGTTGTCCTCATTTATTGGGTCCGGGGAAGGGCAAGATGTCCAAAAAAAAAACAAGACAAAACCAAAAACCCCAGATGCAATCCAAGCCTTCATAGAACCCATCTGGAGTACTGTATGTTTTTCATGATAACAAAGTTTTATGCATTAAATCGACTTTTTATTTCTTTTAAATAAAAGACCGAGGTTCCCTGAGGTTATACAAATGTGAGCATGGATTTCCGGTTTGCTCTGGGGCAGTGAGAGCAGCTTACGGTTTTCACCCCTGAGACAGTTACACAGTGATTAACACAAATTCGGCATGGTCACGCTCCAGTGAAATCCACACTACACATCGTCACTGGTCATGGAGCCCAACCCTGGGTCCTTCTCACAGGTTATTTGTTACCTTCCATCCTCCATCATGAGGACCTTTTCTCCAGGTGCAGGGCATTGGACAGACACACCACCTGTCTTCTAATGGCAGCGGGGGCTGCGGAGAAAGGCTTCACCTACGCCTCCGCATCTCAGAACTCCAGAGAGCGACACCCTCAGGAGGAGTCAATTCTGGATAAGGGATTGATATTTGGACAAATCCATTAGAAACACGACTCAGTCTGTGTTTGAGAAGGGTGACGTTTTACATTTACTGGCCGCCCTGTTGGACTTTTTATGCATCCTCACTCACGTGGGAAGACTCCCTGTATCTCCTCTTGTAAAGGGAGCACTCGGGCACGAGCATTTTGCTCAGTTCCTCCCAACTTCACACTTTTGATAATATTTATCTTTATTTGGTCTCTATCTTTTTCATAGTATTTCTTAGTGACCAGGCTGCCATTTTGAGTCATTTTTTTCCATTACTGCCAAAGATCCAAAAAGCAAAGTTCCCTTCTTTGTTTGCAGATTTATTCTTCCTGCCCTGGCTGGCACGGCTCAGTTGGTTGGGCATTGACCAGGAACCGAAAGGTTGCTGGCTTGATCCCCAGTTGGGGCCCATGCAGGAGGAAGCCAATCGATGTGTTTCTTTTGCATCAATGTTTCCTTCTCTCTCTCTCCCCCTCTCTCTCGGATGAGAATAAAATAAACCTTAAAAAAAAACAACTTTGTTCTTCCTTATAAAATTTGTTTACACCTTTCTATCAGAATACAAAAATTAATTCACACATTCTTATTTTCTTTTTAAAAAAATTTCTTTATCTTTAGAGGGGAAGGGAAGAAGAGAGAGAGAGAAACATCAATGTATGGTTGCCTCTCATGCTTCCCCTGCTGGGAACTGGCCTGCAACCCAGGCAGGTGCCCTGACTGGGAATCGAACCGCGGTTGTTTGGTTTGCAGGTCCACGTTCAATCCACTGAGCTATACCAGCCAGGGCCTTATTTTATTTTCTTTATTTCACCATTTCCTTCCCAGGAAATTTAATTGAATTATCCTATCAGTTGTTACAGATTGTTTCACTCAAGTTAAAACCTGTGCCTCACGTCCTGGGCAGGATTCTTTGGAGAATAAAATATCCAGGGAAGAGAAAATACTAAGATTCACAAGAAATGATTCCTGGCCTGGTTTTAAAGAAAACTGTACAGACCATAACATTGCAGATCAGCACCAACCCCAGGAGAGGCATCGGAGGTGAGTGGCACAGTGGAACCCGGCGCCTCAGCAGAGTGTTAGACCACCTTGAAGTTCAAGAAAAAGCATAAACCTAGCTAAGCAGTAGTGTACTCGGGATTTTCATGTGACACTATTTTCATAAATGTGATGTAGATATTGAGTGTCTGAAACAGAATCCAGATGGAAACAATGGTGAGGAAACCCCAGATGTAAGAAACACTGAAAGTTATGGCCTTATTTTAGCTCAGCCAAAGCAGTAAGCTTGTTTCATGATAGAACAATGTAGACAGTGCCAAAAATATACTCATGCATTAAAAATGGGTAAATATGTGGTTAAAACAATTATTAACACTTAATCATTGATAAAGAAATCACTTATGATCATTCACTAATAGTGCACTTTCTCTTTGGAACAGAAGTCATGTGCTGGAGGCTCCCTGTGAGAGGGGTGAAGCTCATCCATGTGGAGACACCCTGAACCCGGTCACAGATCTTCCTGTGGAGGAGGGACACCCGCCCGGAGTTAAACCCCACAACTGCACTAAGTGTGGAAAAGCCTGCTCGAGTCAGCCAAGGTCTCCCACTGGACGCGAACCTCATCCCTGTGAGGACTGTGGACGAGCCTGCATGTGTGTCTCGTGTGCAGGCCCTCACGTGGAACCAGAGTGTGTGGACAAACCCTGTCACTGTCAGGACACTGGGAGAGTGTCTGAGAGATACGTGAAGAGCCTCAGTAATACAAACCCCATCGAGTGTCAGAAATGTGGAAAAGCCTTCACTTGCCACTCCTCCTTTCGGGGACATTTGAGAGGTCACTGTGGACAGAAAATCCATGTATGCAAAGTATGTGGGAAAGCCTTTATGTATTATTTTTACCTTACAGGACACGCGAGAACTCACACTGAAGAGAAACCCTATGAGTGCAAGGCATGCGGGAAAGGTTTCGGTAGTCTGAAATACTTTAGAAGACACGTGAGGACCCACAGTGGAGTGAAACCCTATGTATGTAAGGAGTGTGGGAAAGTCTACAGGTATCTCACAAATCTGCAAGAGCATGCAAGGACGCACAGTGGGGAGAGGCCCTATGTATGTCAGCACTGTGGGAAAGCCTTCAGTCGTCACTCCTCCTTGCGTGGGCACGTGAGAACACATAGCGGAGTGAAGCCCTATGAGTGTCAGCAGTGTGGGAAAGCTTTCAGGTTTCCTGCAAACCTGCAAGTACACGTGAGGACACACACTGGGGAAAGGCCCTGCGAATGTCAGCACTGCGGGAAGGCATTTAGGTATGCCGCCTCGCTGCGAGTACATGTGAGGACACACACTGGCGAGAGGCCCTATGAATGCCAGCAGTGTGGCAAAGCCTTCACCAGCCACTCTTACCTTCAGAAGCACGTGCGAACACACAGTGGGGAGAAATCCTACGAATGTAAGGAGTGTGGGAAAGCTTTCAGGCAGCTGCAACATTTTCAGGGTCACATGAGAGTACACAGCGGGGTGAAACCTTATGAATGTAAAGAGTGTGGGAAATCCTACAGTTTTCTCTCATCCCTTCGAATACATGTGAGAATGCACAGTGGGGAGAGACCCTTCGAGTGTCAGCAGTGTGGGAAAGCCTTCAGTCGTCTCTGCTCACTTCAAGGACATATGAGATCACACACTGGGGTGAAACCCTATGAGTGTAAGGAGTGTGGGAAATCCTTCAGGTACCCTGACAACCTGCGAGTACATGTGAGGACACACACTGGGGAGAGACCTGATGAGTGTCAGCACTGTGGGAAAGCCTTCCGGTATCCCACATCCCTGCGCAAACATGTGAGAACACACAGTGAAAAGGATACATGAGTGTCGGCGATGTGGGAAAGCCTTCATGTGGAGAATACCTGAAAGTACGTGAGGACACATGATGGACAGAAACTCTGAACACGAAGACTGGGATACCTTTATTCTTCCGGAAAATTGTGTTGTAAACGTGAGCAAACACACTGGAGAGAAACTGTGGATGGAAAAAATGTGGTAAAAACCTTCCAATGTAGCACTTCTCTTATTTCGTACATGAAAATTCAGAGCAGGCTGAAATCTTTTAATAATTATGTATGGTATTGCCTTTGTAAATAGCTCATCTTTAATAGCGATTTCCAGTGTATTAATTTCTGGTTATGTTTCTGATATGAAAACTTGAGATAAGAAATATTTCTCTATGTCCCTTCATCTGCACTACATGTTTTATTATCTTGGACTTTAAATAATTGTATAGTTGTATAAAACTTGTCTCATTGCCATTATTATTACTTTTGGACTTAGGGGTATTTAGTGGTTTTTTCCATAATTTGGTGATTTTTATTGTGTAAAATTTACAGCTTGGGAGACTGAGGTTCAGAGAGCAGAGTGGCTTGCCCAATATCATACAGCAGTTAAGAGTTGCTGGGGATTCTCCCTCTCTTTTTTTGTAATGGCAAAACTTCGTTTATATTTGTAAATTTGGAGTGGTAGACATACCACTTTTATATTTTACCTTTTCCAGTTACAATTTGCATTCAGTATTATTTTGTTTTAGTTTCTTGTTTAACAGCATAGTGATTAGATTAAGTGGTTATTTTTATTTTCATGTGAAATGACAATTTTAGATGCAAAGTTTTTTGACTCTTTCCATCTTGTTCCCAGTATGTGATCATGATATGAGACCTGTATTGTTTCTTTTCTGGTTCGCTGCTGCAGACACCTACCCTTCACTTTAGTCCTCATCACAGACACGTGTCGCTTTCACATGCGTTTGTTGCTAGTGGATACCACATCTGTGTTCCCCACAGAAGTTAGTCATTACGGCAAGATCTCCTCTGATTATGTTCTTAATTTGGCCTTTGCTTAATGTCCCTGATCTTATTTGGAAGTTGGACACAATGCATTGAGTTACAAAGAGAGATCCGGTGTGAAAATGAAAGCTGGTGTCTAGATGCTTCCATGTATTGTTGTCAGCGGATAAGCTGGGGAGCTACATCCCATCTTCCTTCTCCCTAGGCCATGAGAAGGGGAAGATGCATGAGGTTTGGAAATAAAGATGCCATGACCCTCACATATTCTCTGCCATCAGCAGATAGAGATGTGGGGACCTAGTGGGCCCAAGACACAGCACATTCTCTTGACTTCTGCCTCTGTCTAAGAGCAGCCCCATCCAAACAGGTTTGATGTTAGTTTTCTTGCAGGCAGCGGATTCCACAGACATTTCCAGGAGCTGCCACATCGTGGGCTCTCTTTGGTCTTCAGATTCACGCAGATTTTTCCTGTAGCTCTTCGATGTACAACAGGCCACTTCTTCAGGCTGTGGACTTAGTAGTCTTCTCTCATCCTGTCGCCTCCTTTAATGCCTCTCCTAATTATGTGATTTTTGTAGGAAGCATCTTGTTTCTCTACCAGTAGATCTTTTTCCTGCCTCCACCCTGACATATTTAACACTGGAGTCAACATACAGGAAACTTACCTCCCAGGTTGCATTTCTGAGAGGCTGCACTGACCTTGCATTTCTTGTTTCTGAATACTTCCATGGTGGAAATGCACCTTGGTGAATACATTTGGCAGTTTGTGGAAGTTTTCTCTTTTAGCTGAATGCTCTCTTAAATAATAAGCCCTGTATGTTTAGTTATGCTTAATTTTTATATGTGATTACCAAATGTTTGATTCTCATTTTTTTTAAAAGATTTTATTTATTTATTTTTAGAGAGGGGGGAAGTGAGGGGGAAAGAGAGGAAGAGAAACATCAATACGTGAGAGAAACATCAATGTGTGGTTGCCTCTAGCATGTGCCCTGGCCCGGGACCTGGCCTGCAACCCAGGTATGTGACCTGACCAGGAATCGAACTGGTAACCTTTCTCTTTCTGAGACAATTGTTCAGCCACTGAACCACACCAGTCAGCTAATTCTCATTTTCTTTTAAATATGTGATTCAAACTGCATTTTTTTCAAATGTAGTTTTCTACATTGTTTCTTAGCTATTATTTAGGCTTTCAAATCTGTTGTATACTGACATGTTATTACATTTTATGCTTAATTAATTATGAACCCATTCTAAGGAATAATTTATTGTTCCATTATGACCATTTTTTCATATGTATTCTGGGGTAATAGTACTAAATACATACACCTTTTCAAATTATTTTCTGGTTTTCCTTCATTTTTATGCAGCTACCATCTTTGTAAATTAAAAATGAATTATTCATGGCTAACACTGAAGACCTAGCTATTGCTTTTGTCAGTGGTCTCTAGCCAGGAGTCCTGCTCCTACAGCCCAACAGTGTGAGAGGGGGAGCGGACATGTGCATCTTCCTTTGTTGTCTGTGGAGAATCAGAACCGTGTTCTAGGCGAGGTGAACACTTCCGTTGTTGTGATGGGAGTGAGTTACAACACAGAGCTTCACTTATAGGCATAAGTGCCTTGAATAAACTCTACTTCTGGAAGTGCTGCTTCTGTTTGTTGTCAGACAGCCCTTAGAGGATTAATGGAAGCATGTTCCTGTCTTGCATCTATCTTGTTGCTAGTAATTTTGCTGAATATGCATGGGATGATTCTTCCTGTGATGGATGGCAATTGGTTGTTAATGCTACTGTCCAGGGATGGTCTCTTGTATTACTTCCACTGATGAGAAAATGGGCCATGCTCTTCTCTTTCCATTTAGCTCACTTACAGTTCTATTGGTCTGCCTCCAGAAACAAAGCCTAGTTTCTGTCTCTGTGTCAGATAGCCTCCAGTGACACTTCTCTGGCCACATGCGATCTGGAAGTATTGTTGCGTTTTCATTTACCTGGCTGTGGCTCTATGTCTCAGACAGTGTGTACGGTGGCTAGTCCATGAGGGACTTGAGAGAGGAACTGGTCAGTAAAGACACCTGTTCAGAGAAGAAGCTTGTACCTAATCAGTTTTAACAACTGTCAGAATGCATTTTACTCTCTGGTGTCATCGATTCATCAATGTTACTTATGGGGACATCGACCCACTAATAAGGCTTCCCATAGTTGCACTGACCTGTGACAACATGGGACATGTGGATCACATCCACACAGTCGGGTTCCAACACCAGTTGACAGGACTCTGGGTGCTGACTTCAAACCAGAGTCTTGTCAACTCTGGTGAGGGCGGGAACGGATGGCAGGACCTCCCTTAAGGTTATAGGTTAATGTCAAGTGGGACCCTGCCTTGCACAAGGTGATGTCATTTTGAATCTTTGTTGTTAAACAAAGAGCAGGGGTTCATGGAACAGAACCCCAGCTGACTCCCGACCCAGGAGGTGAATAGGTACTTTTGTACTTTCCTGTCCCAGTTCTATAAGAGGGGTGTTCTGGGGAAACTGAGGACTTATCTGTCCAAGAGGAGGACAGGGAGTGATCCCCTCCCACAGCTGCAGTCGTCTATCAGGTCTGAGAAGCTTGGTGCAGGTCCTGCTGGAGCCAGCGTCCTGGATTGGTGGATCAGTATCTTGTCTCCCGAAGGCCTGTCACTCAGGATATGGTCCCATGGGGAGGGATTCCAGGAGCACCCTCCAACCAGGGCCAGGGGCAGGAGTGCTTATAGCTCACCTGGACATCGCTCTCCCAGTAGCTGCAGCGCTTGTGGGCACCTGCCCAGCAGGATTCTAGAGTCCAGTCCCCATCTTCACACCTGCAGGGCGGCAGAGAGCCAGCCCAGAGCAGGAAGCTCAGAGGCAAGATGGCGATTGCATGTCTGTAAAAAGGCTAAAAATGGAACACATCCAAACCACAAAACTCACCACGCTCCTGCTTCTGGCTAATGTGACTGGTGCCTCCTTGCTAATTTCAGCGCACTTCGTTCTCTCTGCTTTTGTGATAAGAATGACTAAGATATCCAATCATAAAGTTATATTGACCTCCTGACAGCATCTAATCCAGGGTAAAGGGTCACTTCCTAGAACACTCAAGTCATCTAACGTGTCAAATGTTCTGATGTCACAAATGTCACACTGTCACCCTTACTGACACATCGTATGGTCCTGCATGTGGTGTGTGTCCCCTGGTGCTCTCAGCCAGTGCCCCAACTTTCTGTTTACAGTGTGATCCTCGTAGTCTTCGGCTAGATAACATTGACACAATCATTATTTTACTCTTATTATTTTAATGAAAATTTTAAATATATAAGAACAGACATTTACCAACTCCTTAAACTTGTAGGCACCTGGTCCTGTTGACCAGGAATGCATATGAATATAGACTGATTCTCTCAAATTGAGGACATTTAGTGAGACTAATTTGACAACCCACAAGTGCAAAGGGATATTTTAATACAGCCTCTCAGCCATTGAAAAGTAACATTTGTTAATATTCAACTGATTTGAAAAGTTAATATGATTTTTCTGAAACATGCTCATCATTTTTAAGCACACATAAATACAACAGTTGAACACATTCTGAGGGCTCGTTTGGTAACAAAAACTCCCACATCTGAGGCAGGGATGGGGTTTATTCCTCATGTGGAAGGGTGGACAGCGTGGCCACTTGACACTGCTGCAGAGAAACCAAGTCCCACGGACTGTCGTCCACACCATCACATTGGCCGAGACGGAGCCAGGATCCCAGACCTTAGGAGACTGTCAACAGAGTGGGTGTTCACTACAGAAGTGAGGCCTTATATAAACATGGCAAGACCTACAAAAGGGGAAGGCCAAAGCCTCAGAGAATCCACAACCCTGACAGCCCAAATCCTGGCCTGGCGGGCACACTCGGGCTTGCCAGAAAACCCAAGCCTGTGCACTCAGGACTGTAGACTCTAGGCCACAATGGGGAGCTCGGGGAGCTCACGTGGGGAAGCCGGACCTCTAAAAAAATCAAAAAGAAAAAGTTGGTGTTCAGATGGGGTGTGTGCTTGACTGCCCAGGCTGGTTATCAGGAAAGCAAGCTGCGGGCTGGTGCCCAAGAAGCCTGATGCGTTGTTCTGGCTGTCTGGACGGTGGCTCCAAACCCTGAGAGTAGTGGCTTCCTCCCCAGTACCTTCCCGACATCATGCAAGTGAGGCTGTTGCTGAATTCTAACCTGGGTAATGATGATGGGGATTCAGGGAAAGAGCGCTCCCAGCCTTACCCACAATGAATAACCGTATCTGCCTGTAGATTTCATTGACTTTTCACAGTAGCACAAATACACAGCACTTCAAAAGATGAGGAGGATACGGATATACAGATTTTATATATTTCATATATATATCTGGGTCCAAAGAATAGTTAAGCAGAAGAGTAAAATAATTACCTGAGATAACACTGAAAGCTGATACTGAAATCAATTATAAAATATATACAAATACACATAGATGTATATACTGGGTTCAGTGGTGTCCCCCCAAATTTCGTATCTACTTGGAACATCAGAATATGACTTTATTTGGAAATAAAGGCTTTTCAGATGTAATCAAGATAAGGTCATACTGATATAGAGTCCATCTTAATCCGGTAATGGGTTTCCTTATAAAAGAGAAAATTTGGACCCAGAGAAGACAGACATGCTTGCCTCACGTGAAGACGTAAGCAGAGGTCCATGCGATCTGTCTGTCTACAAGCCAAGGAATGCAAAGGGCTGTAGCGACTGCAGTGATTGAGAGAGAGGCCCGGGTCAGATTCTCCCCAATAGCCTCCAGCAGGAACCAGTTCTGCCACCAGCTTGATTTCGAACCTCTACCTTTCTAAATGGTGAGAAAATAAATTTCCTTTGTTGCAGCCACCCAGTCGGTGGTACTTTGTCGAGGCACCCCAAGCAAACTAATCCATTTCCCAAGGATATTTGGGAGGGACAGCCAGAGGCCAGTGTGCCTGGAGCAGAGCACAAGGGGAGCAAGGGCAGCAAGAGGTGGCAGGGCAGCGCTGGGGCGGGGCGGGCACATCGAGTTGTGACGCACTGGTAGCCGAGGTAGACTGGCTTTGGTGGTGACATGCAGCCCGGAAGTGACCTGGTGGGGCAGCTCCCCGAGATCCCTCAGTTACCTAGAGGATGGATGCTATTCTCACGAATCTAACTTTAAGTTCAGAGCCATCAGAATTTCTTGATGGACTGGAGGTGGGCAGAGAGGAGGAGTCAAGGGTGACCCCATTCTTTTGTAGAGGAACAAAGGGCCAGACGGAGTTGCCATCCACTGAGATGTAAGCCCCCGGAGCCGCACTTGGTGCAGCGTGCGGGTCCAGCCTACAGCATGTGGAGTGGGGGTGAGATTAGGACAAACTGAAGCAGAAGATAAAGGTGTAAGAATGTTACTGGATTTTACTACAATTAAAAAAAAACACACTTAAAAATTTTATTATTATTAGAAACATTAGTCCAATAGCAAAACTGTCAAACTGCCAAAATAGCCATTGGGAGTTGAATCAATACACAAAAAAGGCAAAACCCTCCAAGGGTGAAAATAGATGAATAAACACGAATAAAGGGCGAAGCTCTGGAAGACTCTAAACATTTCTGAACAAAAGACATTTGATATAAAATAGTACATACTGTGTGATTCTATTTACGTGCAATATAGAACGGAGAAGTGTTGCCTATACAGGTGACAAAAGTATACAGAAACAAAAGGAAATTTTTATTTTTTAAAAGACTGTATTTATTTATCTTTATAGGGGAAGGAAAGGAGAGAGGGAGAGAAACATCAATGTGTGGTTGCCTATCGTGTGTCCCCTGCTGGGGACCTGGCCTGCAACCCAGGCATGTGCCCTGACTGGGAACTGAACTGGCGACCCTTTGGTTCACAGGCCCACGCTCAATCTATTGAGCTACACCAGCCAGGGCAGAAATTATCTTTTTTTTAAAACAGATTTTATTTATCAATTTTTAGAAGGGGAAAGGAGGGAGAAAGAGAGGGAGAGAAACATCAATGGGTTGCCTCTTGCATGTCCCCAACTGGGGACCTGGCCCTACAACCCAGGCATGTGCCCTGACTGGGAATCCAACCAGTAACCTTTTGGTTTGCAGGCCAGCACTCAATCCACTGAGCCACACCAGCCAGGGGAAAAGGAAATTATCTTGTATTAGTTTGGGATGTTGGTGACTTTGAGAGGGCAGGGTGGGGCTTCTGACAGGGCATCAGCCAGTGGGAGGTGGGTTGGAGGTGACCTTGCTGTTTTGTATGGGTATGATGTCATAGATGTTTATAGTTTTGTCAAATAGACGTCTATGACCCTGACCAGGTAGCTCAGTTAATGAGAACATTGTCCCATGCACAGGGCACCAAAAAGTTTCTGGGTTCAATCCCTGGACAGGGGACACACCTGTGTTGGGGGTTTGGCCCCCTGCTGGGGCACACGTGGGAGGCAGCCAATCAACATTTCTTTCTCACGTTGATGCTCACTCCCTACGCCTCTCTCCCCCTTCCTCTGGCTCTGAAACCAATGAACATATCCTCGGGTGAGGATTAAAGATAGAGTTGTATGCATTTTTCTGCATGTATATTTTCCAGTAAAATGTTATGGTACCACATTTTAAAAATCTATCTCTAATTATCTCAATAGATAGATAAAAATCATTTTATACTACTCGGTATTCATCTATGACAAATTTATTGGTAATTTAGGGATTGATGAAAACATTCCAAATTTTCCGAAGGCCCTCTTAAAAAAATGTTATGGAAGAACATAATATTGAACGAGAATATTCAATATTCTTTTGTTCAATGAAATTATGCACAAAACAAGAATACACATAGCTCCAGCCCCCCTGCAGTGGTTGACTAGGGAGCTGCGTCAGCGCCATGATAAATAGGTATCAGTTAGGGAAGGAAGAGGAAAGTGACTTGTTTCAGAGCCGAAACAATTCTGTCATAGAACCGTATAGAACCTCGAAAGCATATAAGGGTAACCAGCAGGAAAAAAATGACTAACAGGTTTCTATGATATCGACTTAATATAAAAAATTTCTAATTAGTATGTATAGAAAAAAGTTGAGTAATTTAAGACATAACATGTACAAAAGTAAAACTGAAGTGATTCAAGTACCAAAATAAGTGTAATGAATGAAACCTAATGTAAAAACCATAAAATTACACTGCGTAACATCCCCGCTGACTATACTACATGTAAAGATGGGGCATATTCAAACAAAGGAGAGCGCAGCGGCAGCACGATGTCAATACTTACCCAACACATGCGTCATTTTCATAAAATTCCTTTAATACTACAGCCCAGTTTTTCTTGGAACTTCCTGATCCCCACTTCTAAATTTTACGGACAGAGCAAATGTTCAGTGATAACCATGCTTTTCTAAATAATGAGGTGAAGGGGCTTTTCTTAACCTGATAAAAATATTAATAACCCTGAGTAGTATGGCTCTGTTGGTTGGGCGTCATCCTGCAAAGCGAAAGATTGCCAGTTTGTTCAGTCCCCATCGGGGCACGTATTAGAGGCGATCAATCTCTCACATCGATGTTGTTCTTCCTCTCTTCCCCTCTCTCTAGAAATAAATAAAATCTTAAAAAAAAAACTTTTATGTTGGTAACATAACTATGAAAGTACAGAAGTATAATACAAGTAAATTGGCATAAGAATGGACCATTATCACCTAAAGTGGAAGCTTTGTTACCTTAAATATGATGGCTTTTCGCATTAAAAAATTATCTAGGGATGTGTTTTATCAGACTTCTTCCCAGTTCCAGGACTTGAAAGCGGCTCTGCTAGAATCCTCACCCCCGCCAGCAGCAGGCTGTCCTGGGTAACCCAGCATTGAAGGAAACACAGGGTGAACTTCGGTTTGGTAAATGCTTCTTAAATATGATACCAGAAGCACAAGCCACACAAGAAAATATAAATTGGTCTTTATGAAAAAAGTTTTGTGCATTGACACTATCGAGAGAGTAAAAAGACACCCACTATGAACGAATGTATTTGTAAAACACAAAAGATTTATACAATCTGAAGAGAAACCAGAGTATAAATGAATGTATTTGTAAATCATGATAAGGCTTACCACCCAGAATACACAAAGAATCCTTCCATCTCAATAGCAAAAATAAAAACAACCCAGTTAAAAAATGGGCAAAGGGCTGACATAGACATTTTCCAAGGTGAAATATCCATGAACAAGAAACATATCAGGAAAATACAAATCAAAACCACAAGGAGGTACCACTTCACACCCAATAGGATGGCTACAGTCCAAACATCAGAAACAAGTGTTGTCCCAGATGTGGAGAATTTGGGAACCCTTGTCCATCACTGGTGCGGATGTGAACTGGTGCTGCCACGGTGGAAAAGAGCTTGAGGGTCCTCACAGGTACACTTAGAGGTACCTATGGTCCAAATCTACCACTCCTATCTGTACTGAAACAGATACTCAAATGTGTATGTGGATGTTTGTTGTAGCACTATTCAAAAGTGCCAAAGAGTCCAAATGTTCAGTGGCTGAAGGAATAAACAAAGTGTAGCATATACATAGAATACAATGCTAATCGGCCACAAAAAGGAATAAAGCACTGACACTCGCTGCAACATGAATGAACTTGAAACGCTGATGCTCAGTGAAAGAAGACACAACAGGCCACACGGTGTATGATTCCATTGATAGAAGATATCCAGAAGAGGCAACCTAGAGACAGAAAGTATGCTAGTGGTGGACAGGAGACCATGTTTACCTTGGCTATTAACGCCTTTACGTTTTTCTTAAAAATGGAGACTCAATTCACATACCATCACATGCATACTTTTCAGTGTAAAACTCAGTGGTTTTTGGTAGTCTCACAAAGCTGTGCAACGTCACTAAGCAACCTTAAGTAAATACAGCCTTTTACATTTCAAAATTCACAGGGACTGACTGGAAACCTGATTTGTCATTAATTTCCTTTCAGTGTAAATGCACACCTGAATTCTAACATCGAACACTTTGTGCTTGTGTAATGGATGGCAGGCGGCGGGCTTCCACTTCCCACGGATAAAGGATCCCGGACCTCTCGTTACAGACCTCAAGCCTTAATGTGGGGGCGGGATGGAGGCGGACCTGCTGGTGTCAAAGGTCACACTTCAAACTCTTCATTCTTGAACGAGGGTCAAATATCCACATTGCTCTTGTAGCCCCACGGGCTGACCTTGACCGCAGAGATCGCTTGTTGTGGTTCCGGAAAAGTGGTGCTCCGCTGGGAAACTGACTCAGGACTTCCTGGTCCAGCGAAAGGACAAGGAAGTGCCGAGGAGCTTCGGCGGACGCTGGCTTGCCAGTTCAGGAGCACCCGCGACTCTTAAGTGACTTTCCGGATGGTCAGCTCTGGGGAGAAGGGTGGCAGAAACGTACCGAGGTAAAAAACACGCACTTCCGCCTTCCTCAGCCACGTGACCTCTGCTTCCGCTCATCATTCATCCATCTTCGCTCTCATCCGCAGTTGCGCTACAGCGCGTGTTCCACGCGCGACCTCAGGGGTCCCGTCACCGTCGCCCTCACCTGCCGCGGTCGCGGAGCTGCTGGGCGTCATTTCCCGAGCAGCGTGGAGATGGTGAGTGCTCGGGGCGACCGGAGAGCGGGAAGGGCTGGTTCTATTCGGCTGGAAGGGGCCGCGAGCGCGCATCGCGCCTCCCTCTCCGCGACATCCCCACCGGAGTCTCAGCTCTCAGCCGCGGGGTGTGATCCTGGCCTCTTGTCCGGTCCTCATGTGTGGATCCTCTGGGTCCCGACCTCAGTGTCCGCCCTCAGCCGTGAGTTGTGGGAATGCCTCCAGGGAAGTGACTTAGGAACGTCCCCCTGTTGTGGGGAAAATGCAGAAACTTTCACTCTTTAAAGTGACGAGAGAGATGGATTTATGAAGTCATTAAAATAATAGTGATTCTTCCGTAGGAGGTGCAGAGTTGGCGACACTGCGATCCTGTTCTGCTTCATGTTAAAACCTAAAAGTCGGAATTACGCACATTCTCCAAATAGGTGACCTATAAAGGCCAGACATGTTTTATTCTGATTAATTGATTTCCAATTTATCATGAGTTTAATAGTGAACTGATGTTCTCTGAAAGAGATAAGCAGTTTCCAATTACTTAAAACCATAAAAAGTGCCGTAGAATGTTTTCCCTTGCTGCATCCTGTACCACTGGTGAGAATTTATGAAGGGAACAGGAACAGATCAGTGGTGACCATGCCACCTGACCCATCCCTGACCCCGAATGCATCAGGTCCTCCTGTTTCCTTCTGTCTTGTTCTGGACTAGGGGCGATCTGAGGGGAAAGTGAGTCAGAACTTCCCAAATCAGAAGCCACTGACCTACGTGTTGATGTGGAGTCATCAGCATCCTGAGTGGGTTTTTTCTGCACCTTTCTAACATCCGCCTGTGCGGTCCCTAGAGAAAGTGTGGCAGGGAAGGGGTGACGCCCTGAATCAGCATTCCTGCGGGATTTCTCCACGTGACCTTTGTCTCTGTGCGTCACTCGGGGACTGTAACTGTCCAATCTGGGGAGATGATGTGGGGCCGGTAATCATGGTTACTGGGCGGGCTGGGGAAATCGGTCAGAAGGATCTGGCCTTCTGTCCAACCAGGGTCTTGTGCGTGCCTGAGATCTAGCCAATCAGAGATCATGGTCCAATCAGAACGCGGGACCTTTGAGTGCCATTCAATCAGGCTCGGAGGCGGTGCTTTCGCAGCCCACGGGATCGTTGTTTTGGGGACCCCCAGCGCTTTTTCAGTTGTGGCTCCCCTTGTCTGGCTCGTCTTGTCCGCAGCCCTGGAGAAGTAGCTGCAGGGAGGGCCCGGGAGCCTGCATCGGGGCCTCGAGATGGTAAATGCTTGGGGTCCAACTTGAGACCAGGAGGGGCTGGTTCCACTGGCCACAACCGACTGGAAATGACTGCGGGCCTGGCCTCCCACGTCCCTCTCCTCCGTCTTCCCCCACTCGCACTCCGGGAAATCCGAGCAGAATCTTTTTCCTCCTCAGGGGTTGGGAACCCGGTTGGGTTCCCTCAGGGGTTGGGTTACCATGTGGGGTCCCGGGGGTCCTCACCCAGATCTGCAGCTGGGTTTGGGGGCCGATGGGGGGGCGGGATCACCACTGATACGGTGCTGATGGGGGAGCCTGTAGAGCAGGGACGAGGCTCCTATGGTAGAGCTACGCCAGCATTTCACATCAGACAGAGAAGTGCCTGACTGGGTGAGGAGGGTGAGCAGGAAGGTGGTGTTGAGGCACCACAGTAAGAATCTAGGAAAGTTCCTTGACAAGTGAAATTGGGGAACAGACAGCTGAACAAACAGATACAGAAGGTAACCAGGGTGGAAAGCCCTGGGTGCCTAGCAGTGGGCAAAACTGACCGTCAGGGTGGCCTTTCTTCCCCTGGTGGATCGCTGGTCATGCAGTTTAGACCCTCCCCTTAACTCCCTCAAGTATTTCAACTCCAGGACCAGAATAGCAGCCAAACCAGGCAGGCTGTACCAGGACCAGCTGAATGACTAATGACCCCCTGCCCTAGAGCTGACCAATCAGTAGAGACCACGGCCCTGAAAGGCTGATGAATATTCTATTGAGAGCCTCTCCTAAATTCCTAGCCTTTAAAAACCCCCAAACAAAGTCCTAGTGCCACTCTTCTTCTCGGAAGACCACAACTTTCCCTCCCTCCACTTCTTCACCTAGGGGTGTGCATGTCCTAAACTCTAAGGGACCTCACAAAACAAGGGTAGCCATCAAAGCAGCCCTGTCCAGACTCGTTCCTCTCTATAACATTTCTAGAGAGCCAAAGCAGCCCTACCTAGGATCTCTCCTGTTGCTGCTTCTATCCTAAGCCCTTGTTTCACTGTCCTCAGCTTTAAAAATGTACTCTCAGAATCACTTGGACTCACATTGTGAAATCTTTCCTGTGCACTGCCTTGGCCAGGTGGGTCAGTGGCTTGGAGTGTAGTTCTGATACATCAAGGTTGCAGGTTCAATCCCCAGTCAGGGCACATACAAGAATCAACCAATGAATGCATAAATGGGTGGAACAAGTTGATGTTTCTCTCTCTCTCCCTATCTCTCGAAAATCAATAAATAAATAAAAAAAAAAAAGACCCACACACTATAGGCTGGCCTGAGACAGACCTGCTCTGGGCCCGGTCTTTTCTGGGAATCGTGTGATGGGACTGTGCTCCATATATGGAGTGAATTCTCAGCTCAGGTCAGCAGGGGCTCATTCTGCAACTTAGTGCTTATTGGGAGGGGGCCAGTGGGGACACATGGAGGAAGGGGTCCAAAGTCGAGGTACTGTGGGGAGGACAGAAGGCTGGCTAAATCTTGGATTTAAAAACTGGGAATTTGTGATTACTTGGACAAGGCTGTGAAATATGAAACATCCAAGCTCTGTAAGGAGAGACTTTCATTTAAAAGAGTCTTTTAAAGGATGGGGAGGAGGGGCCGTCACACGCAGGACTGGAGCTGTGCAGCCGGGAGAATGCTCTCATCACAGGGTCTCCAAGTGTCAAGAAAGGAGTTGGTTTGCTTTTACAGAGAGGAGTTCACAAAGCTAGGAGGTGCCAGGTGTGGCGGGGATGGCAGGTCCCCAGGTCAGTGTGTTTGTAAGGGGTGTCCCCTGGCTGGATGAAGATGGGTCAAAGTTCAGCTGTCTGGCAGGATTGGGGAGGCTGAACCAAGTCTGGCCAACAAGCATTTGCTATGCTTGGTCAGTGGCGATGAGCGGTTCACCTAGTCAATGAGGAGACAGAACCGGGATTTTGTGGGGTCTGGGTCCAGCCTTGTCATGGGTAAACAAAGGGAGGGGGTTCCCACAGTGTGCCTTTCTCCAGAACAAATGGATGGAGAGTGCCTTTAACTCCAGCAATGTTTCTAGGAGCACAGGGCTCAAGGAGGGTACGGGATTGTCATTGGATGCCTGCGAGCATCCCAGCCCCTTCTGTGCCCAGCTCACACAAAGCTTTCCCTTTTTCCAGCCTCAGGTTTCAGCAGATGTAAAATGTCTGGATTCTTTTTGTCTGGTTTCTTTAAATTAGTGAGGGCCGTAAGTATCTCAGGTCTGTGTCCCATCTTGCTGACTCCTGTTACTCCTGGGCTGAGCCAGAGGTGCCACCAAGGAAAAGTGTCTCAGTACAGAGTATATACTCTCTGCCATTACAGTTTTGGGGAAAATGCATGCAGTTCCACACCTTCATGTGAGGTGGGTGGAGATATGGATTAAAACATTCATAAAAATTTAGTAACCCACTAAGGGTGCAGAGTGTGTGACATTATGTGATCTTATCCCACTTCCTGTTAAGAGCTGGTCTTCAGAGGTAAATGGAAATTCTGAGAAATGTGACTAAGAAACCGATGTGTTCAATTCTGATTAATTGACTTATAATTTGTTATCATGATGATAGTAATAAACAAACACTTGTTTTCTGAAAGAGATACTCAGTTACTTGAATTCATAACAGTGACCTAGCATTTCCTTCTGCCAGTTTATCTTGGAACACAGGTGGGGGCAGTGATTCTGTGGGGTCCCATTCACACTCTGGGACAGGGGTCCTTCTCTCATCCAAACGACCACGATGCTTGAATCAGGTGTTTCACCTGGGTGGGAACAAGCTGCTCCCAAAGCTGGTCCCCGGAGATGAGGGAAAGTACAGTGGGCCCCTGCTGGGCGCCTCCCTCTAGAGGTGGCCTCCAGCCCCCAGAGCCACCCAAAAGGAGCAATTGGTGCCCAGAGAAGCCATGGAACCTGGGGAGACCCCCAGCACGTGGGCTGGAGCGGTTTACCCTGTGGTGTACTGTGGATGCCCTGGGGCTATATGTAAAATGTTGGCGTGAATTTCACACTGAGATGAGCAATGACACAAACAGCCGTGCACTCACTGCCTAGGTGAGGAGCTAGGCGCTGGGCAGCTGTTGGCACCCCCAGCCTCCACGTGCTGCTGCTGTGTCTCATCTTGCTCCCGCGGCCAGGGTGCCTGCCCTCCTGAGTCGGTGTCGTTCTTTATACCTTTGCCGGTTCTTATTCATCCCCAAGCAATGTGCTGTTCGATTTTTGCCTCTTAGATTTCCAAAAAGTGAATGTTAACAGTAACTCACCATCACTGTCACGCAGAGGCTTCTCCGTGATGCCTAGCCCTTGTCTGTTTGACATGCACTCGTGGCAGGCTCGGTCCCCAGTTTTCTCATCCATTCCACTGCGGACAGGGTTTTTCTGAGGGTAGTTTTGGCTAGTCAGCAAATATACCTCAGGCATTCTGGGTTTCATCTCCAAATGGACATTGCAACTGCCGTTTCTACACTTCAGAGACAAATCGTGGGGTCCTACTTATGGAGAAGTTTAAATTTCCCAGGAAATGATGGCAGAGCATATGAATTGACGACCTCCCGTCCCCGCCGTACCTTTCATTCTTGCATCCACCACTTGTGTTACCTTCATTGTATTAAGTTCATTTTTGTTTATCAAAAATATATGACCCAGAATCTTTTAGTGACATATGGTTTTCAGTGATCACCATTGAGGCTGAGCATGTGGTGTTTCACCTTCTGTGAAACAGTTTTCAGTCGTTTGGTCGCCTTTGAGTCCTTCCTATTTTTATTGGTGTCTGATGTTTTCTAGATGCTCTGGGCAGGAATCCCCTGTCACGTGCAGATACTGTACACGTTTTCTCAAGTGTGGTTTATCTTTCACTGTCTTTATTCTGTCCTGGTGAGTGAACTCTTTTGTAAAAAATATTCATTTATCTTTTTAGAGAGGGGGAGAGGGAGAGAGGGAGAAAGAGAGGGAAAGAAACAATGATGTGAGAGAGAAACATTGATTGGTTGCCTCTCATATGCCTCAGCTGGTGTCCGAACCCACAACCCGGGCATGAGCCCTGACCCGGAATCAACTGGTGACCTTTCCCTGTGCGGGACAACTGAGCCACACCGATCAGGGCTGGGGAATGAACTCTTAATGTTACTAGAATTGAATTTCTTCTTTTCAAACTTTCATATTCGAAAGTTCTATTGTTTTTGAAGAAAATTGCCATTAATTTAAGAAGAATATATTTTTAACCTGTCAAACCTATTTTTCAACAGCATCTATTGAGATAGAATTTAAATACCATAAAGGTTACCTGTTTGACATAACTATCTCATTCATTTACAGAATGGTACCACTACCCCCACATTCTCATTTGAAACATTTTTTATCGCCCTAAAAAGAAACCATGTGTCTTCTGGTCGTCACTCGGCATCCAGTCTGTCCCCTGCCCAGCGATGCTCTGTCTATTTTCTGTCTCTGTAGGTTGGCTCCTGTACATGATATGACACTATCTGTGGTCTTCGTGACGTCTGTCTGGTAATAATGTATTTATGGGTCACAGATTTTGAGCCGTGAATTAGAACTTTATTCCTCTTATTGCCAAACATATTCCATTGCATGAATAGTCCCACATTTTGCTTATCCTAGTCACCTGATGGACTTTGGAGTTCTTTCTAGTTTTGGCTATTACGAATCACATGTATTAGTTTTTGGGTTGATGCTCGTTCACGTCCCCTGAGCATGGAGACACCTAAAAGTGGAGTTTCTGTGTTAGGTGAGAACCATGCTCCACATTTTAAGGACCTGCCAGGCTGTTTTCCAAAGTGGCTTTAACACTTCTCGAAAACTGTGCGGCGAGGGTTCCTCTTATCCTCGCCAGCACTTGTGTGGCTCCGCAGCGCCCCCAGTGGGGTGAGCGGCTTAAACTCCGCTGTAGTTTTGATTTTCGTTTTCCTGATGACTAATGTCTAGTATCTTCCATGTGCTGATTGGCCATTTGTATTTCTTCTTTGGAAAGATATCTACTCACAGTCTTTGCCCATTTTTCAGTTGTATTATTTGTCTTTGTTTTTTAATTTATTTTTATTTTTTATTGTTCTCATATGAGTTTTTGTGAATGTATTTAGAATAGAAGGCTCATACTAGGTGTGTGGTTAGCCAAGCCTAGTTGCAGCCTCAGTTGAGGCGGCATCGTTTTTGCTGTAATTGATGGTTTGGGGTTTTTTTTCCTTTAAATTTTTGGAATATAGTTTTATCTTCAACCATCTCTGATTCTTTTTATAATTGCTGGCTCTTTATTTTATTAATTCAGTGCCATTTGACACTGAATCAGAGGTAGCAATTAGGTCACTGGTTATTTGCTCTCCTTTAAAGTTGGCACTTGGCTCGCTTACCTTCGGACCCCTCAGTGCTGCTTCTCTGAGTGGCCATTGTCCTTAATGCAGGCCCTCCATTGCTCACCTGAGAGGCTCTACTGGCCTGTGTAAATCTTCAGGAACCTGGCCCTCCTCTTACCCAATAGGTGTGCCAGGCTCTGGGCCCTGGCTTATGTCAGTGACCACAGTGCCCACCTCATCCCAGAAGGGGTCATGTGTCTATCTTTGTCAGATATGAGAGGACTAGACCAGGCTCCCGGGCTCTGTTGGCACCCGAGGGAGAACTGTGAGGGCAAGCAGCACTAGAAATCCCAGTGGTCTCGACTGGCTGACGTCCTGTTTCAGGTCTTGAAGTTCACAAAGAAATAACCTGTGAGAAAACCAGGTATCCATTTCCATGTTATCCAAACCATAGCTTTATTTGTCAGTCTTTAGCTTACGCAGAATCTGCTCTATCTCATTAGAAATCATTCTTTCTGTGTGCATATAAATTTGTATCACTTGTTTTCGAACTTTGCTTCAAGGTTCCAAGCAGTTACCATCACTGAGTGTGCTGTGTTTGGTTTGCTTGCCTGTCATTTCCCATGAGAACATGAGCTCAGGTGTCCTAGGAATTGAGTCCAGGTCCCTGACTGTCAGCCTGCCCCATTGTCCCGCACGTGCTGGTGAAGTGGTGCCTTGTTGAAATAGAATATGTGGGATATTTCAGAACTCAGTGGTCTTTGCGGATGTGGCTGTGAACTTCACTCAGGAGGAGTGGGCTTTGCTGGATGGTGCTCAGAGGAAGCTCTACAGGGAAGTGATGCTGGAGACCTTCAGGAACCTGGCCTCTGTGGGTAAGGAGCATCCCTTCACTTAGATTTCAGGGAAGATGTACTTCTTACAATTTTTATTTCTTATTGGAGCCAAGGAATGTGATATGTTGAAAAAAGGACAGACACAATTCAAGGATTCGAGGACTCTACCTAGAGTCAGATGGCTTTACCATGATAAAGTTTCATGTATTAAATTGACTTTTTATTTCTCTTGAATAAAATTCTGAGGTTTGTTAATTTTATAGGTGTGATCACAGTTTCTCCAGTTTGTTGAGGGGCAGTAGGAGCAGCCTTACAGTTTTCACCTGGAGAACATTACACTGCAATTAGTACACGTTTGACATGGGAGTCTTGCTGCAAAATAAACCCATACTTACCCATTATTAAAAGCCTTGAAAACCATAGTATTGGCCCATCTCATGGAATGTTTGTTGCCCTCCATCCTTGCTTGTGATGAACTTTTCTCCAGGAGCAGGGCAGCAACCACACACACTCTGCTTTCTCAGCAGCACCGGGACTGAGGAATGCTCTTCCTGGGGCCTTGGTGCCCGTGAACACCTGGAGAGCACCAGCCCCCAGGGGGAACAGGTTCCAGACAAGGGACTAATATTGGGGCATATCTGTTAGAAACATGACTCAGTCTGTGTTTGAAAAGGGTGACATTTGTCGCTTACCTGTCCTTCCTCTTGGACTTTTCATCCATCCGTACTCACTTGGTAAGACTTTTTGTATCTCCTCTTGTAAGGGGAGCATTTGGGCACATGCCTTTTGCCCATTTCCTTCCAGCGTTGCTTCAGTGATGATACTTACCTCAAATTCAGTCTCCATGGCCCTGCCCAGGTGGCTCAGTTGGTTGGAGTGTTGTCCTGTACACCAAAAGGCTACGGGTTTGATTCCAGGTCAGGGCACATGCCTAGGTTGTGGGTTGAATTCCCGGTTGGGGTGCACACCGAGTCAACCAA
>PVKM010015251.1:0-28085 GCA_004027735.1 Carollia perspicillata | reverse complement strand
ACCACCCTTGGCCGAAGCATAGATTGTAACCCCCCTCTGCTCTCCTCTGAAATTGGCCTTTGGCGAGGAATTCAGGGCTTTCCCCATACCTTCTTCTCCCTCCCCACACCTTTATATTGAGGGGTGCTGCTTTCTCCTTACTCCTCCTCAAGTCCTTTTCTTCATGGTTACACCCAACACTATCCGTGACACTCCCTTGTTTTTTTGGCTGGAAGCCATCAGGTGAGGTCGGAAAGAGTCTCTGACCTCCCTTGTTGAGTTCCGGAACCACGTGGATTTACTCCACCAGCCTAGGAGACGAATATCGGGTCCTCCGCCTGCCCCTCTGCTGCCACCATCAGCTGACGCATTGTTTCTTTTAGCTCAGGAAGGCCACAGAAGACACTTGTAAGCACACGTGATCCCTCTGAATGAATTTTTTTCTGTCCCTATAATTGCTTTTGCTTTTACAAATTGAAGTTTTAAACAGGGCTCTCACACTTGGTCATCTTTGCCATCCATTCGGGTCTAGTTTGGAATCTGACAACTGGAACAAAAAGAACCTTGAATTCGGTGCATACTTTGGTTTTGGTGCTGTAGCTTCTCGCGGTCCTCAGCAGGGATTAAGAAAGAGCTCGGTGTGCACCGCAGAACCCCCAAACTGGCAGGCTTGATTTCTTGGCTAAATGCTCTGATTTCCCACTTTTCTGTTCAGGACCACTAAACGCTGAGATGTGGGTGCATACGAAATAAAAACAACTCGTGTTCTGAAGGTTTTTTTTTAATTTAGTGTTTGTGTAAACCACCTTTTAAAGCAGCAACTATCCAATCTGAAAAGCACCTGATGTTTCCATTAATCTTTTTCTGGGGAAAACCTTAGTTGTAAGGATTTAACGTCCTGTAAGTAAAGTTTAACATAACAGTATTCCATAAGCAGCCTTTTTATTGTCAGACCATTGCCTGATTTCAATATAATAAAAAAAGTGTGCGTTAAAAAAAAAAATCAATGATTTGGAACATAGGGAAGAAAAAAAACATTCAATCACAGTAGCAAAAAGAAAAAAAATTAAAAATAAGAATAGGCTAAGGAGCCTATGGGACAACTTCAAATGTATCAACATTCACATCATCAGGTGCCAGAAGAGAAACAGCAAGAAACTGAAAATGTCCTTGAAAAAATAATGAAAGAAAACTTCCTTAATTTGCTGAAGGAAATATACGGACAAGGCAAGGGAGCACAGAGAGTCCCAAACAAGATGGATACGAAGAGGAGCACACCAAGATACATCATTAAAATGCTAAAGGCTAAAGATAAAGAGAGAATATTAAAAGCAGCAAGAGAAAAGCAGAGAGTTACCTACAAAGGAGTTCCCATAAGACTGTCAGATGATTTCTCAAAAGAAACATCATAGGCTAGAAGGACCTGGCAAGAAGTATTCAAAGTGATAAGAAACAAAGACCTACAATCAAGAGTACTCTATCCAGCAAAGCTATCATTTAGAATTGAAGGGCAGAGAAAGTGTTTCCCAGACAAAGTACAGCTAAAGGATTTCATCATCACCAAGCCATTATTATATGAAATGTTAAAGGGACTTATTTAAGAAAAAGATGACCAAAACTATGAATTTTAAAATGGCAATATATTCACAGTGATCAACAGTTGAATCTAAAAAACTAAGCAAACAAGCAGAACATAAACAGAATCATAGATACGGAGATCATTTGGAGGGTTATCAGTTGGAAGAGAGAATGGGACAATGGGTGAAAAGGTGCAGGGATTAAGAAGTACAAATAGGCAGTTAAAGAATAGATGGGGGGTGTGAAGAACAGTACAGGAAAAGGAGTAGCCAAAGGACTTCCATGCAAGACCCCTGGGGTTGAACTAAGGGGGAGGATTGCTGGGAGCTAATGGGGATTGCCAGGTGGAGGGGGGCAAAGAGGGAAAAATTGGAACAACCCTAATAGCATAACCAATAAAATATATTTCTTAAAAATAGAATTTTATGACAGCATTCACCTCACAAGGCAGGTGGGAAGAGTACATGAGATAATGCTGATCCGGGGCTGACATAGTGGCTGCTTCACAGCTGATGTTCAGTAAATGAAGACAGCGCAAGAAATTAGATCTGCTTGTGGAAAATTTCAAAATAAAAGGCTCTAAAAAGTGGATCGGGATGAAGTGGTGTGGACAGCCTAGAGCAGTGCTTCTCATAGTTCAACATAAACAAGAATCACCAGGGATCTTGTTGAAATGCAGGTTCTGAGTCAGCGGGTCTGAGCTGGGACCTGGGATGCCACCTTTCTAACAGAATGCCACTCAAACAGCAAAGGAGCATGAAGTCAACTTGGTGGACTGCAAAACACAAGTCACAGTTCTCTTTTGTTTAAAACAACAACACTAATTTCTTAAGATATGAACTAAGAACATGGAAAAGCCAGGAGGGCCATCTTGTGGAGAAACCTGCCACCAGTGCTTGGGGGCCTTCAACTCTCCTTGAGTGACCTGGAGAAAGGTGTCCTGCTGTGTCCAGCCAGACACCATCAGGCTGGACCACTCACAGATCCTACCTCCAACGCATGGGCTTTACAGATGGAGAAGAAGAGGAGGAATTGGATTTTAGGGTCACAGCTCGCTGGGTATAATCCCCTCATTGCTGCTAGGCTGTGTTTCGGAATGGGTGTCCTGGGCTACTCCCACCCGCCGTGAGTTGGCTGTGACAGCTTCTCATTCCCCACCAATTTTTGGCGTTATTCAGCTTTCTAATTTCTGGCAGTCTGTTTGGTGTAAGTGATACCTCGTTATCATTTTAAGTTGTATTTTTCTGATCACAAATAAATGTGACCATATTTTTATAAAAAATAAAAAATAAATTTTACCTGAAAAGAACTATTCATGAATATTGAGCTTTACTAAGCAGTTTTGTGTTGTTGCAGTGACATGGGTTGGCAATTCAGAAAAAGTCCTCTCTGTTTGAGCAAATGTAAAAAAAAAAAAAAAATAATGATGATGATGGAAAGCAGCTTTTTCCCTGTTGGGGAAAATAATTTATAAATTTGTAAGGAGGGAAGTTTAGAATGTAGCCTTGGTATTAAATTGTAAATGCTGGTTTGGTATAAACTGAATGATTTTCAATTAGATATTGATATAAGGATATAAAAATACATTTCCTAGCTTTGTCCGCTGAAGAGAACTGGATGCAATGACAGGTATGTAGCAATGAACACAACTGGTTCCCAGATGATCATTTTGAAATATCATCCTCTACTGGAAGGAACCAGGATTCCTTAGAGAAATGGCTGATTCCGGTGTGGGGTCAGGAAAAGTCTAAGATGATCCTGGAACGTGTTGGTGTGACAAAAACTGAGGAGGTTCTCAAGGAATCATGGAAATGAGTAAAAAGGACACAGGAGTCCACTAGAGGGAACTACCACTAGCCAAGTCTCAGGGAATTGGAACATCAAAATAAACAATGGGATTATACTCCATTGAATAACATAAGAATCCTTACTCTCATAAAACAAATGAACAACTAAATAATGGGGGAATTATTGGTAGGCAAGTAGATTGCCTACCAATAATTTTAGGAGGAATGATGGGTTTAGAAATGATGGGCAGTGGATGCCAAAACAGAGACAGGGACACAGCATTACTTCTGTGAAATTCTTGACAAAATGCTAAAGTTGCATTTTTAAATCATGAGGCAAGTCTGAAAAACTAAAATTGAGGGACATTCTCAAAATAAGTGGCCTGAACTCTTACAAAAATATCAAGGTTGTGAAAGACAAAGTCTAGGGGACAGTTCTAGTTCAAGGGAATCTAACAGGCACTATAGTCTCTGTGATAATGAATCCAGACTGTCTTCAGGACTGTGGAAAAAAATAGCTCAAAAAGACATTTGTGGTTAACTGATGAAAATTGATTATGTCTGTGGATTAAATAATTGCATTATAACAATGTTAAATTTCCTGATTTTGATCATTGCACCCTGGTTGTTAGAGAATGTTGTGTGTTAAGAAATATATACTGAGTGTTAAGAGGTAATGGGAGACAGTGTTTTGATACACTTAGAGAGAGAAACAACGAAGGGGAAGAGACAGGGAGGAAATAGGACAAACGTAAACAATTGGCGAATCTGGGTAAAGTGTGTTAGGAGCCTCTTGTACCATGCATGACACTTTTCTGTAAATTTGAAATTATTTCAAAATAAAATACTCAAAGCTCAGTCAAGAATTTATTCTTCAATAACATAATTACTGATGAGTTTTTCTGAGGATAACAATTTAACTAGTGAATTGAGTTTCTAACACTGTGCAGATTACCGTGAATTGCAAACACATCAGGCTATAAAGAAATCTGTACACTTTCCTCAGGTACTAAGGTTTTCTAGTAAGCTGCACCAAGCTCCAATCCCGTGTTCGTCAGCTGCCTTTTTATTCTAAGTTCTTCTAGCTTCTGATTTCTTCCACACGTAGAGGAAAAGGAAAAACCACTGCAACAATGTTGCAGCTTAGTCACGCCTCAGAAATTTGAGAATATAAGTGTGTGGGGGCGCGGAGAGAAGGGTGAGGAGGGAGTGGAATTCCAGGTTCCTAAGCAATAGCCATAGGGTAGGTTTTTGAATACTCATTTCCAGTCTCCGCTCTAGGTTCCCGCACCCAAGAGATAGAAGACCTTTCTATCCTTTCTCCATTTCTCTTTAAAAGAGCTTGTGCCTGAAAGTTCAGAGACACGTTGGAAATGGCACACAGTGTCCGAGATGTCTCTGTGCAGTGTGTTTGCCATTTCTGTCACTGAATGTTAATCACTGCGAACTCACTCCATTACCGCGATCTGGACATACCCTGGCGTAGGTAAAGTGACATTCATTAACAAGAAGGGTTACAAAACGTGCACTGTTTTCTCTAAATCGCAGAGCCAATATGATTTTTTGGGGAAAATCCTCTTCTAAGAGTAAAACTTCCTAGATTCTAATTCTACTTCAGTCCCTTAAGTGTGATCCTGCACAAAGTACAAAATCTGTGATTCTTAATGCCCTCATTTATAACGGCTGGTTACCAAAGCACTTCTGGCCTCTTCACAGGGCTGGGGCCACAGAGAAGGGTTAAGTCACATGTAGTAATACATTTGAAACTCTCTTGAAATTTACATAATGGGATTAGGATATACCTCATTCTATTTTCTTAAATTCTAGAACACTAACTATACTTTTTTTCCATGCACACAAAGCATATGCAACTTTAATCAGCCAAATGAAAACGTCCCAAATGTATGAGTAAAAAAAAAAATCCAAAATGTTGACACAGGTTTAAATAATACTGCTACTTTTATGTACGACTGTATAAATTCAAAACAGCTATCCTACATGTATACACGAAACTTGTTTATCCAGAGGTCTGTACATAAGGATCTGTACATTTATTTCCTCAGAACCCTTAGATGCCATTTCTTGGTGAGAACACCAACACTTCATTCATACATCTTACAGGAAGAGAAAGACTGTCTCTAGGATTGACAACACTGGCTCCTGTGTGCAGGCCGTGCAGGCCATACAGGCTACACTTGAGTGGTTGAGATCCTTCCATCCTGCAGACCACACCAGATGCCACGGCCCCTCTAAAGAGCTTTGCACAGAGTGCTCCAAAGTAAAAGCCTATAAACCACCCCAAGATGAGAAAGCAGAGTCCTCACCAGGGTGCCACATAGGTCAAGGCTTGGCTGAGCCTGCCTAACTACGCTTTCTGATGTAGTACCTTCCATAACCAACAGACTTCAAAATGTATTCATTTGACACTGATATATGTACTAGAACAAAATCGTTTTTTTAAAGTTTGTGTGTAAATACTACAGACAATATGATTTTTCTAAATAATAACTTGTTTTCTCATGAACTCCTGTAGAACTCAAAAGTTCCTATTTAAATATGCTAAATTTCAGCCAGAGTTACTAAAGTTTTGTAAAGATATGCAAATTTGAAAACAAGGTATATGAGATAGCAGTACAAAACAATTACAGACCACAACTTCTTGGTGGGAGGTTTTACTCAGTGATTAAACTTTTTTCCTTCTTAAAATCAGCTGAGTTGTGTTACAAATTAATGGAAAAGGCCTGGCTAAGAGCACAATACATTCGGGAGTGACTGCTGGGCATGTCCTGAGTAATTACCGTGCCAGGAGAACTGCTCAGGTAAACCACTTTTCCATGAGGGCCTCTCTGCGCTACATTAATAAGTCACTTTCGAGGCTCAGCACATTAAAAATATAATTCTATGCAGCTTATTAATTTGTAAAGGAGAAGAATGGCCCTCTGGCTTTTCTGACTCCATCACATCAAGGAGACTTGAGAGAACCGAGAGAGAAAACGTGATGATTTAAGTCACAGGCCAGTTCACTCTGCATCAACTGAAAAAACAAACCCAACTACTTGATTATCTCATAAATCACTTGGCATATTATTTCCAGTGAAGACTCTCAGGCTATAGTCAGCAATTTAATGACTTAATCCAGCAAAATAAATAGCAAGGTCTGGGTGAAAACCTTGAACAAAAGGCTTCTGATGCAAGCCAGGCAGCCACAGTTGCTAGGTGCCTGTGCAGAGCAAAGCGAGCGTTCCAGACTTAAGCAGGGAAGCTGATCAGTGCAAGACAACCCATCCAGCTTATTCAGCTTCCGACAGGCTTTCGGTGGTTTTAATTAACCCATTAATTAATTAACCTTTTTTCCCATTGTTTTTCCCTAAGAAGATGACATTCAAGGTCAAGTAAAATTGTTTTGTTCCCTTTCTTCTAAAATAATGGGAATAACTAAGCCTCCTGCAGCAAGTAAACAAAACCAGAAAAAAAAAGATTCTTTATTGATAATGGGTATACTAATAGCTCGCCGTATCAATCTAAGAATATAATGAACAAACTGACATACAACTAAAATTTCAAGATCAATATTACAAATGAGTATGCATGGCCACGCATGTGAGAATGTATCACACACACACATCGCTAACACCATCGCACTGATTTCTTTTTTTATCATATTTCCACTTAACTCCTAAATCTTTATCACAAGGCTTAACCTTGTGCTTTGTATTTATTTATCCAAGTGCTTGCGAGACACCTCTCCCTAGATGTCTTACAGCATTCAGCATATCTGACACTGAACTTGGGCCTTCTCATCTAACCTGCTTCTTCTCCTGTATTTCCAACTAATAGGTAGTCTGTTCTTCAGATCAGGTATCTGGGGCATCCTAGACCCATAATTTTAACTTAACCCTCTGCATAGTCAACCAGTTTGCAAATTCTGACTCTCTTACCTCCAAACTGTCTTCTCCATTGTGTCCTCTTCTGTCTGTCTTGAAACCACTGTCCTACCTGATCTTCATCTTCTCTTTCCCGGGGCATTGCAACATCTCCCATGTACCCAAGTATAAACTTGGCTCTTTCCTTCACCATCCACATCTGAATAGTTGCCAGTTACTTTTTCCTCTATAATGCCTGTCATTTAGCTCTCCTTCCTTTTCTTTCTTACAGTTTTCTAGGGTTATCTCTAGCTAACCTCTTCATATAAACCTCTCACACAAACTAATTTTATGTCCCCGCTCTGCTTCTCTGACTCGGTGCCTTTCCTTTTTGCCTGCTTTTACCTTCTCATTTGCTTATCAAAATCCTACCATAATATCAGAATTCAGTGTCAACTCTACCAATGTCACAAAGAACACCCCTGAAAACTCAAACTGGAAACCATCTGTCCCTCTTTTACATTTTTGTGATTTCTGTCAATTCCAATATTCTCAGTCCTTAACATATAAAGACTGTGTTCTTAAATAAAAAAAAAAGATTTACCAACTCCACTTTTCTTCAATAAGAAGGGCAGGAAAGAAACCAAGGGAGGTTTCTCGCCCTGACAGAGTTGGGAGGTAGAGATGTCATCGGTAGAACTCGGAGCCCTTCATGGGAAAAGGGCTCTAGCACTGTGGCTCGTGCTTGTGCCAGAGGACATTAGGAGTGCAAAGGCCTATAGGAAATTGTTTCTCCATATCCATTCAGTAATGTTTGAGTGTTCACTGTGTGCCAGGCAGTGAACAAGAGAGACTCGGCATACCCTCAGAGACTGGCAGAAGTTTCCACACTCATTAAGTTTGGCAAACGGCAACTATGGCAGTCTCTGGAAATTCATAATGGACACTGTCACATAAAGTCTCTGAAAAATCCCACCATTAAAAAACCATGCTGTATTTAATATTATTGCCCAAACTAATTTGGCAACAGAATCCCTCCCCTGCTTTTGTTTTGGCAAAATCTATTAATGACCCAATGCAGCTAGAGCTCTGTGGAACATACTTTGGGAAATGCTGTATAAGAGCAATTCAAATGCTGAGAAAGAAATGCCGAACCTGGGAGCGGAAAAATATCATTACATATTTTGGAGATTTGAGTAGAGGAGACTCTGTCTGGGACATGAACAACTGAAAAGAGTGAGGGTTTTGGTATTGTGGGCAGGAAAACATTTCAAAGCTTCCCATTCTTTAAGTGGGTTTCCTCAGACCTTAAGGAACAGACCAGAGAGTAGAAGTGACTTTGAAGTTTTCTAGACTTTGTCCCCCTAAGCCTCACTGCAAGCTTGTCCCCGGCAACATGATGTGGAGACTGGTACTAGGGAACTTTAAGCTGCCTCTGCCTTCTTCTACAACTGTATTTCACAATTTTGAGGGAAAGAAGCTCAGATAGTTGTCTCCCTTCTATGAAGTTCAAGTGCAGATTACATTTTCAGAAATCAAGTAATTTTGATTACTTCTGGGTGCAGTCATGTTTAGTTTGCATTATAGCTGCACCAAATAATATCCCAGTCTTGCTAATACTCAATCTTGGAGTTAAATTTCACATTAAGGCAAACAAATCAGAGAATATAATTTTGGTCGCATACTGAAAATCTATTACTACAATGGAATTTTCAATGTATGAGCATCCAATATTACCAAGCTCACTGTATGAGGTGAAAGAATGGTGCTGCTCCAGTGAATCCTCTCCTGTGGTCCTTATGTGGACACTGTGGATGGGAACCCTGAGGGGCTTGCATTGTCCAAAGGCCTAAAAAATGCATTTTCTCATATGTTTGAAATATTTCATAGCAAGCAAAACCGAAAGTATTCCACGTTGCTTAAATGAAGTTATTGAGTATGTGCCAGAACTATTTATTTCAAAGCATGTGTGCAGAGCAGAACTGGCAGCATCCTGTGTAATGTGAGAACCCTGAAAGCTACCAATGAAAACAGACGAGCTGGGGAAGCCCATTATTCCCTGAGGACCTAACCGAGCACAGGCCTTCTTTGCCAACCTTACTGACGCATAGTATTTTTTGACCAACAATTAAGACAGTTGAGTTTCAGAATGCCAGCTCTCACATATATATTTTATAGTAAAATTAACTGGTACAGTAAAATAACCCAAAGAATCAAATTGAACAATGTATTTTTTGTATATAGTGCTTTTTAAAATGTGTAAAGTATGTAACAGAAATTTATTAATGGAACATGAATAAATGTGTACAGAATTTTTATAATGTGTTTTGATGGCTTTACTTGGATGACATTTCCATTGTTTTCACAACCTAAGATACAGTTTTAAAACCTTAGAAATAATCATTAAAAAGTTCTGACTCATTTTCAATTTACACTAATGAATTTTTTGAATCTCTCAAAGATGGATATTCTTCAGAATAGTATGCCTTTTCCTCCAATGAAGTGCAAACACTTTAAAAAAAGCAGTTCAGTGTTAGTGCAGCCCAGCGAGATGGGCACTTTCATTCACTGCTGATGGAAATGTAACTTGGGACACACTTTGGGAAGTCAGCTTAAAGACGCACACACACACACTTACACACATGTGCATGCACAGGTTATATATATATGTATGTGTATATCTATATAAAATATGTGTGTGTGTGCATTCATACATATGTAATTTGCACCATTTTCCTAAAGAAAATTAGGAATGTTACACAGTTTATCATAGAGATGTTCATTAAATTTTATGATCATTAGGTGTTTATAGGTAAAAGAGCAGAAGCAATTTAAATGCCCAGGTTTAAAGGAAAAGTTAAATAAATCACATTAGATGTATACAATGAACTATCATGTACCCATTAAATTACTTATGGAAGAATACCAAATGACATGTTAAAGTATTGATATATCCTAAAAGCATGTTATACAATACTATGTACAGCATAATAATGTCATGCTTATCTGTGTCCAGAAAAAATACTCGAAAAATATCTGCCTAAATATTAACAAAGACTATACTTGAGTGATGGACCTAAAAATGGATTTTTATTTTTTCTTACAATGTTCTCTGGCTTCCAGGTTTTCTGCAGTGAATGTGTATTATTTATGAAATAAATAAAATAAATGTTACAAGTTTCTGGATATATTCATACCTTTTATATCCTAACATAAGGTAATACACAAATACACACTTAAAGATGTACTTAGAACTGTGTTCTTTTCCGACTTGTTTATAGTAATAAAACAGTGGAAGCACTCAAAAGTCCAACAGGGAATTGTTTTTAAAAAAATACAAGGGCATTCATGCAATGGAATATTGCACAATTTTTAAAACCAGACTCTTGAAAGTATTTAGGAATGGGTGGGAAATGCTTACAATATGTTAAGTTAAAAAAGTATATAGATAAGACTCCTGGTCAAGATGCAGGCGTAGGCAGACATGGCTTGCCTTTTTGCATAATCACATCAAAATACAACTAAAATATACAACAACCATCACTCAAAACCAGCAGAAATCAGTTGAATGGAAGTCTGACAACTACAGAACTAACAAAACCACATCCATCCAGACTGGTAGGAGGAGCACAGACGTACAGCCAGCTGATCCCTGACCCATGTGTGGTGGCTTAAAAATTTGGGAGGGATATCTCAGGAGCGAGGATTCCCAGCCCCACACTAGGGACCCCAGTCCAGGATTCCAGGGCCAGGAAGATAAATTCCCACAACTTCTGACTGCAGAACCACTGGGACTTGCATCAGTGGAAGAAACTGCTGGAACTCCAAAAAGTTCCTCTCAAAGACCCCACATATGTACTCAACTACTCAGACTCACTCCCTCAGAGCTCCAGCACCAGGGTAGCAACTAGAAAGGCACCAGTGACGTATAAGGAGAAGCTGAAGTGTCTGGCATCAAGTCAGGCAGACATCATTGTCCCTTTTTTAAACCCTCCCCCCACAGTGCTGGTGATCTGGTGCTATAACTGAGACTCCATCAATGTCTCTAACACTATTTGACTTGCCTTGGAGATTTCCAGAGACTCTGCCCCACCCAACTTACAGGCCCACTCAAGCAGCTTTTCCATAGAAATGGCTGTTCTTGGCTCATGCTTCACAATTTCCTAAATCTTCTCAACAAGCAACATCTGGCCTCAGTGAGCCCCAGATCCTGCACTAGTAGCAGCCAGCCTAGATTCACAGCTTGACTTCACCTGGGAATCTCCAAGCTCAGTAAAAGTAGCAGCCATCTCAGATTGCTTTATAACCCAGGCAGGATGACCCTGGGCAAAACACAGGCTGGGGCTGACCTTGGCCTGCACCACCTGGGAAACCCCAGGGCCAGTGCACGTAGTGGATAGCTACAGACCATGTCTGAGTACTGCCACCCTGCCCCTGCATAGCTGATCCTCCATGGAGGATGGAGGTTGGTGGTAAGTGGTCATAACCAGTCCTTGCAGCTGACTGGCCTGGGTAATACCCTCGCATTGATCTACCAACAGCAATCAAGGCTCAACTACAAGAGAAGGGTGTACTTAGCCCACACAGGTCACACCTTGAGTAACCATGTTGGGTGATGGGGGAGGCTGTGCCATTGGAACCTACAAGGCACCTGCTACACTAGGCCACACTACCAAGACACGGAGTCAAAGCAGCTCTATCTAATACATGGAAACAGAGGGAAGCTGCCAAAATGAGGAGACAAAGAAACATGGCCCAAATGAAAGAACAGATCAAAACTCCAGAAAAAGAGCTAAATGAAATAGAGATAAGTAATCTGTCAGATGCAGAGATCAAAACACTGCTTAAAAGTGTGCTCAAGGAACTTAGTGGAGACCTCCCCAGCATAAAAAAGGTCCAGTCAGAAACAATGAACACAGTAATTAAAATAAATAATTTACAGGGAAACAACAGTAGAACGGTTGAAGCCAATACTCAAATCAATGATTTGGAACATAAGGAAGCAAAAAACAATCAGAACAATAAGAAAAAAGAATCCAAAAAACAAGGATAGTGTAAGGAGCCTTTGAAACAACATCAAACAGTCCAACACTTGCATCATAGGGAAGGAAAAGAGAAAGAGCAAGAAACTGGAAATCTATTTGAAAAAATAATAAAAGGAAACTTCCCTAATTTGGCAAAGAAAATAGACATGCAAGTCCTGGAAGCACAGAGTCCCAAACAAGATGGATACAAAGAGGTCCTCCCCAAGACATATCATAATAAAAATGCCAAAGGTTAAAGATAAAGAGAGAATCTGCAAGAAAAAGGAAGTAAGTTACCTACAGGGGAGTTCCCATAGAGTGTCAGCTGGTTTCTCAAAAGAAACTTTGCAGGCTAGAAGGGATTGGCAAGAGATATTTAAGGTCATGAAAAATAGGGACCTACATCCAAGATTGCTCTACCCAGCAAAGCCATCATTTAGAATCAAAGGGCAGATAAAGAGCTTCCCAGATGAGAAAAAACTAAAGGAGTTCATCATCACCAAACCATTATTACATTCAATGTTAAAGGGACTTATTTAAGAAAAAGAAGATCAAAACTATGAACTATTAAATGGCAAAAAATATGTATCTATCAACAGTTGAATCTGAAAAACAAGAACAGAAACAGAGTCATGGATATGCAGAGCATTTTGATGGTTGCCAGATGGAAGGGGATATGAGGGAGTGGGTTGAGAGGTGAGGGGATTATGAAGTACAAAATAGGTAGTTACAGAATAGCCATGGCAATATAAAGTACAGTATAGGAAATGGAGTAGCCAAAGAACTCATACACATGATCCATGAACATGAACTTCGGTGGGGGTATTGCCTGAGGGAGTGGGCCCCCCTCTAAATCTGGCAACCATCTAGGTGAACAGGGGAAAATGGGGAAAGATCAGGACAACTGTAACAGTATAATCAATAAAATATAACTAAGCAAAGATTATAGATACATAGAAATAATATAATTACAATTTTGATTGCCTAGAAAAATATCAGAATTACATTAACATGTTAATGGGGTTACCACTGGATGGTGAAAGTATTTATAGGTTCTTTGGATTTTCTCTTTTAATAATTTTTTATGCTTTCAACATTTGTAATTTTTATAAACAGAAAAATGTAAACAATAAAGAAGTTTGTTTTGTTACTAGTGATATTAAGACACACCATCAAGCATCCTTCTTCAAATATTTTTTTCAAACTATCTAGCATTTCTACTCAATGTATTAGTGTACCACAGTAAGATAGGGCTATTTAAATATTTTATTTTAGTCCTTGGGTGTCTCTGACAAACAACAGAAAGAACTTTGGCCAAAAGGTTTGCTTTGCTCTATAAGATGCTTAAAACAACATAAGAAAGAGATGCTGAAGGATCTGTGGGCTGCCCCAGTGAGCTGGCCCCAGTTTCACTTCTGTTAACTGTGACACTAAGGTTTCTTAATCATTACCTGTTCAGAATCCAAGCAAAGGCCAAAGCAGTTTCAAGTTCAGTGATACCTCAGGTGTAGACTTCTTCCCTGATACAGGGCCACACCCACAGTGTGAAGGTTTGTTAAGATCCTTGACTTTCTGCCTTCAATGCAGCTCTAATAATAGCCTCTGATTGATTGCCAAGGCAAGTAACCATCTTTGCAGACTCAGGAAATGAACTTGTGTGTTTACACACACACTTGGGAGACTGGGGAGGAAAAATATTTTTATGCCCTTAATTATATACCATTTTATGTCCTTAATAGAATTTTCTTTTACATGCATATTGCGTTACAGGCAATAAGTGAAAAGATTTATCTGCTTTGCCACTCATGTGTGGACTCGGTGGGGATTTATTGAAAGCTTATCTGTAAATGGTTCTGGCCATATGGAATAAAAGGGCACAGTCCTGCCTTCATTTCCAGATGGAGATACAAAGACAATCCCATGAATATTACTTACTCTTTCAACGTCTTTTCTCCAATAAAATGGTCAAAATTATAATTGACATGTGCTGGCTTTCACTTAAATTTAGTATAATAGCATTTTAAAGGCTCACTTTAAAATCATTGCCATAAAGCCCAAGAATATCATCAGTTAAATTGATCAAATATACATATTTTACAAATCTTAGTTTATACTAAATATTAAGGATAGGGTTCAGTACATTATGATTTTTCCTAATGGAATGAAAGACTTGCACTGATTTTTTTCACTCTGCGCGGCTCACTTACTACTCTCAGGTTTTATGAGAGGCACTGAAGATAGAAAGGGCAGTAATTGTTTCCCAGACGAACCGGCAGCGTTGACACCAAGTTTAGATAAAGATGAGACCAATGAAATAATTAAAAGGTGGAAAGTGAAAAAGAAAGAAAAAGAAATGGAAAACAAATATGGAAGTTTAGGGTAAAAAAGAGCAAAAATTAATATTTACTTGATCTGTCCTTTCTCCACGTAGGTCGTTCTATAAAACCCCACCAGCGAGCCATTTAGCCAGCCGGCGAAGTTCATGGTCAAGCGGTAGAGACCCTCGCTGCCGCTGGGTGTGAGCTCTTCCTCTGCTTCCACCACCACATACTCTTGCTTTTTGTACTCAAAGCACCGCTGGACTGCCACCTGCGTCCCCGAGGGCCGCCTCAGCACCGGGAGCTGGCTGATCCTGGTCTCCCGGAGGTGCAGCCACAGGTACCGGGTTGCCTTGGTCACGTTGATTTCGATGGTCACACTGCCCGTGTAGGTGTCCTCCTCCATCACGGGCTTCACCTCCAGATCGTAGTGCACCGGGATGATGAAATCCGGCAGCCTGAAATTCTTCCAGGCTCCGCTTTCATCGGCGCTTGCAGGGCAGACCCCCTGGTCCTGGGGAGGGCTCGCCGTGGGAGGACGGGAGGAAGGGGCATCTTCTGGGACAGCACACGATCTGGTCAAGCCAACAGAGAGTCCTACTATCAGCCCTACACCCACTACCGCTGCACAGATGATGGCCACATGTTTTGTTTTGATGCAGTATCTCTTCGAGTCTTCTCCCTCCGCAAAGTTCATTTTTGTTTCCAAAGTCAAATGTTACACAAGAAAAAATGTTAAATGTAACTAACGTCAGCAGACTTCCTTTTTCACTTGGAAGGAATGCCCTGGTTTGGCAGCCTGTTCTCGCTCTTCCCGCACCTCTTTCTGGCTTCTTTCGTCTCCTCTCCCGGCACGTTCCGCCCAGCCCCCGAAGGATGAATGCTGAAACGGGGGGCGGGGAAACAGAGTGGCCGAGCCCCAGGAAGAGGACTGAAGAGAAAATTGCCGCGGCTTCCTTATAAACAGAGTATCCCCACCCCACCCCTCTGTCATTGGAGGGAGTTAAATATAAAACAGGGCTTAGTTTATCAGCCGACAGGAGGATGATCCTTGGCCAAAGTTCTGTCAGCAGCTTTCTGGAAAACATCTGGGAAAGAGGTGTGACTGCAATAGAAAGACTCAACCTTTGTCACTGGGTCTGGCTTCTTCCTGCTGTGAGCACAATCTCTCTCCTAACCAAAGGGCTTCTTGACTGTCAGCTATTTTACCAGGTAGCTTGCTGAAGAAGCGAAGTGTTTTCTTTGTATTCTTTTTCATATTATGAAAACATTCAGTTCCTGCCCTTTGCTGAAGTCATATGACGGAACTAGCAGCTCAGAGTGATACATAAACTCAAGAACCACTTAAGTATTCAGCATTTGCTGAACTGGTGGATAAGTAAGCATAGCCAGGTAACCTTCAATGAGTACAGCGGATGCTGGATGAAAGAGATGGGGGAAGACGGAGAAATTAGCCAAAGTAGTACTGGACCTGAGAAGCCAAAGAAGAAAAGATAGGTACAGAAGGGGAAAAGATTGAAGAATCAGAGCTATAAGGAAGGTAAATTTGTTATGTAATCTTGTTAGGTTAGATAACTGAACTGGAGTAGATAAATTTACCTCTGGAATTTGCTTCCAAGTGAGATTTTCTTTAGACTTTGAGGTGGTAGATCACATTTGGAACAGACTCTGATGAGAACGGAGGCCAGCAAGGAGATTCATTACCTGTGCAAACCTTTTGCTTCTGAATGACAAGGTCAAGGTGGGTGGGGGGTGCACACAGAATGCTCCCCCTCCATTTACGAGTAGCTAAAATGTAGACACCTGAGCCCTCTCTGATAGTAGCAATAAAATAATAATTATAAAAAATTTGAGAATTTTCTCCATGCCAGGTGCTAGGCTAAGTACTTCATAGAAGTTATTTAAATTTTCCCAACAACCCTCGAAGAAAGGTACCATTATAATGCCTATTTTAGAACTGAGACAACTGACATTTGAAAAGGTTAAATCATTTGCTCAAGGTCATACAACTGGTAAATAGCTGAATTAAGGTTTGATCCCAGGTTGTCTAAGTGCAAAGTCCATATATCTAACTCACTGCCTCTATTCTCTGAAGAGAAGAAATGTTTAAAGGTTAAGTAACTATGGAAAAACTTGGTCAACTGTGGGTATTAACAGACATACAGCGCAGTCAATGCTGGGTCAGAAAAAGTTAAAAAGTGTTTTCACTATTTTCCATTCTTTCAGAGCCTGGGGATGGGAACATACATAGTGAATGTCCCAGATACCAGGTGCTATTGAGTAGTTGCTACATTTAGTGGCAACATTTGTCATTTTTTCTGTATCTATTGATATGATTATATGATTTTTATTCTTTAGTTTGATAACGTAGTGTGTGACAGACATTGATTTACAGATGTTGCATGAAATTTTCATCGCAGGAATAAACCCCACTTGACCGTGGCAAGGGATCTTTTTAATGTATCGCTGAATTTGGCTAATATGTTGTTCAGAAGTTCTCCATTTATGTTCATTGGGAACATTGCCCTATAATTTTTTCTTTCTTTCTTTCTTTTTTTTTTTTGTAGTGTCTTTTCCTGGTTTTGGTATCTGGTAATGCTGGCCTCATAAAATGAGTTTGGTAGCCTTCCCTCTCCCTCAATTTTTTGGAATAGTTTGAGAAGTTTAGGTGTTAATTCTTCTTGGAATATTTGTTAAAACTTACCTATGAAGGCACAGGTCCACAGCTTTTGTTTGCTAGGTGTTTTTCTGTTTACCAATTCAACTCTACCCATACTTACAAGTTTCTTCCAATTTTGTTTCTTTCTAATTCAGTCTTGGAAGATTCTATATTTCTAAGAATTTATCCATTTCTTCCAGGGTGTCTAATTGGTTGGTGTATAATTGTTTGTAGTATTTCCTCATAATCCTTTGTATTTCTTTGGTGTCACTTGTTGTACCTCTTCTTTTATTTTTTTCTTTTATTTATTTGGGCCCTCTATTGTTTTCTTTCATGTTTAGGTGTAAGATTAGATTGTTTACTTCAGATTTTTCTTGATTCTTGAGGCAGGCTGATATTGCTATGAATTTTCTTCTTAGAACTGCTCTGTCTGTGTCCCACAGAGTTTGGGTATCTTTGTTTTCATTTGTCTCAAAGTATCCCTTTATTTATTTCTTGATCTTATTGCTAACCCATTGTTTAGTAGCATGTTATTTAACTTCTACATATTTGTGCTTTTTTTGTTTTCTTGTAATTGATTTCTAAATTTATATAATTGTGACCAGAAAAGATGCTTGATGTGATTTCAGTCTTCTTAAATTTACTGAGACTTGTTTTGTAGCCTAACGTGTAGTCTATCCTGGAAAACATTCCATGTGCACTTAAAAGAATATGTATTCTGCTACTTTGGGTTGAAATGCCCTAAAATATCAATTAACTTCCTGGAGTCTAAGATGTCGTTTAAGGCCCTTGTTTCCTTGTTGATTTTCTGTCTGGATGATCTATCCATTGATGTCAATAGGGTGTCAAAGTCCCATACTGAGACTCTGGTACTGTCATTCTCTCTCTTTATGTCTGTCATAATTTGCTTTGTATATTTAGGTGCTCCTGCATTGAGTGCATAAATGCTTATGATATTTATATCCTCTTGTTTAATGTATTCCTTTATCATTTTGAAATGCCCTTCTTTGTCCCTTGTTCCAGGCTTTGTTCAAAAATCTATTTTGTTTGATATAAGTATTAGTTTCCTAGCTTTTTTTTCCTTTCATTTTGCATGAAATACCTTTTCCATACGCTTTGCTTTCAGTCTGTGTGTCTTTTCATCTGAAGTGGGTCTATTGTAGGCAACAGATTTGTGAGTCTTGTTTGCTGTTATTGTTGTTGTCATTGTTGTTCTTTCAGCCACCTTCGGTTTTTTTATTGGAGCACTCAGTCCGTTTAAATACAAAGTAATTATTGATGGGTATGTAGTTATTAATAGTTAACCTATTAAAAGCCTTTTAAATTAATAGTTTATGATTGTTTTTATAGTTTTTCTTTGTCCCCTTCTTATTCTCTTGCATCTTTCACTAGTGTGTTGAAGACTTTCGGTAGTGTTGTATTTGGATCCTTTCTCTCCATTTCTTTTGTATCTTTTGTAGATTTTGATTTGTGGTTATCATGTGTTTTCTATATGCCAAGCTCTGTTTCTAGCAGTCTATATTAAGGGAATTGTCTCTTAAGTTCAAACATACTATAAAATCACTATAATATTACTGACTCCACTCATGTTTATGTTGTTATTATTTTTTACTTCTTATGGGTGTGTGTTTGTATTTCTTTTTTTAAGAAAAAAAGGGAAGGAGAAAAAGTGGGAGAGAAACATCAATGTGTGGTTGCCTCTCATGTGTCCCCCACTGGGGACCTGGCCTGCAACCCAGGCATGTGCCCTGACTGGGAATCAAACTGGTGACCCTTTGCTTCACAGGCCCGTGGTCAATCCACTGAGCTATACCAGCCAGGGCTTATTTCTTTTTTTTTTCTACCCCTCCCCACCAGGGCTTATTTCTTATTGTTGTAATTATATGTGATCTTACTTTGCCTTTTAACTCTTTTACAGCTTTATAGTTGGTTAATCCACTGCTTTTATTACATGTTTGCCTTTATCAGTGAGGATTTTTTCCTTTCCTGTATTTTCTTATTCATATTTTTTATCTTTTCTTCTTAATTAGGTCCCTTTAACATTTACTGTAATATTGGTTTAGCAGTGATGATCTCCCATACATTTTTTTTCTTGTTTGGGAAAGAGTCTTTTCTTCAATTTTAAATAATAGGTTTACTGGGTAATCTTGGTTGTAGGTCCTGGCTTTTAATCACTTTGAATATTCCAATCTTTTCTGGCCTGCGAAATTTCTATTGAAAAATCAGCTGACAGTGTATGGGAACTCCTTTGTATGTTAATAACTGCCTTTCTTTTGCTACTGTTCAGATTCTCTCTTTGTCTTTAACCTTTGGCATGTTATTTATGATGCATCTTGGTGTGGACCTCTTTGGGTTCATTTTTCTTGGGACCCTGTTTGCTTCCTAGATTTGTATGTTTATCTTCTTTGCCAAGATAAGGAAGTTTTCTATTGTTACTTCTTTCAGTAGATTTTCAAACACTTGACCTCTCTCTTCTCCTGGTACCCCTATGGTGTGAAGGTTGGGATGCTTGATGTTGTCCCAGAGGTCCCTTAAACTATCTTATTTCTTAAATTTTTTTTGTACCTTTTGCTGTTCTGATTGGGTGTTTTCTGATAGCTTCTTTTCCAGATCACTGATTTGAGTCTATGCTTCATCGAAGCGTAGAATCTCATCAAATCATCAAATCACCAATTCTCTCCATTGAATTCATTATTTCAGTTATTGTACTCTACATTTTTGCCTGATTCTATTTTGTCTTCTATCTCCATTTTTATGTTTTCTATTTTTTTGTTGAAGTTTTCACTGTGTTCATTTGTCTGCCCCTAACTTCATTGAACACCTTTCTACCCAGTTTTTTGAATTCTGTCTCTGGCATATTTCTTGACGCCATTTCATTTAGGTGTTTTTCTGGAGTTTTCACCTCTTCTTTTATTTGAGATGTGTTCCTTTGTCCTTAAATTTGGCTCACTCCCTGTAATTGTTTTGTGTATTAGATAGATTTACCATGTCTCTTGGTCTTGGCAGAGTGGCCTTATGCAGTAGGTGTCCTATGGGATCAATTGGTTCAGTCTCCTTGATCACCTGAGGCAGGTGCTCCAAGGGTGTGCCTAGTTTGGGTTGTATGTGCCCTCATGTTGTAGTTGAGCTTTGATTGCAGTTGGCATGTCAATGGGTAGGACTGACCTTTAGGCTGACTGGCTGTGAAGAATGGCCTTGACTCCAGTGCAGAAAATTTTTCATGGAAGTTGACTCTATGAAGTGGGTTTCACTTTTAGTGAGCTTCTGGTATTTGCTGAATATGCCCTTGGGGAAATTCTCAGCTGTGGAGCTGGTCAGTTTGTGCTCTGGTGTGGTCTGAAGCCAGCCATTACACATGTTTGTATTGGGGTCTCTTGAGAGTGTCTCTCATGAAGGCCAAGTTCAGCTACTGTTTTTGCTCAGCCCGGGACCACCTGGTAGAAGCTGCCAAGTGATCTGTGATTGTTTTCACCTGTGTTGGACTTGGAGCTGCCTGGAAGAAGTATGGCTGCCAAAAAAAATAATAAACTGCTTTTTAATTTGGTTTGCTAACGTGCAATAATACATTGGGAGACAATGGCAAAATAAACAAACAGCAGGAGAAAAATAATAGTTATAGTCCCAACTTCTGTTGTTCCAAAGACCAGCTGCCACTAACGTTGGGTTTGGTGCATTTTTGCAAGTAGTATGAAGCACATTTAGGCCAGCTGCTGCTTGTTTGGTGTTTTTGCACCTTTGATTTTAGGAAAGATGCAGCTTGAGCTGATGAAGGTTATTTGAGTGGAAAAGCCACTGGAAGTCTTTTGGGTTGGGAGTATGAGTTGGGTGGGGCAGGGTCTCAGAAAAATACCAGGGTGCAGTGAATGATTAGCCAAGTAAATGGAGAGCTGAGATTTGGTGTCTCCTTGTGCCTACTGGCTGGTTGTGGGGAAGGCTCAACAAAGGACAATGGTACCTGCCAGCATTTCTGTCCCTGGAGAGATGCCCTGACTTTTCCCTTCCAGTCCTTGCCCTAAAAGTAGTTAACTCAGCTCCATTACACATATCCCTGCTGCTTTGCTAATGGAGATCAGAGCGAGTGAGTTTGTGTGAGTGAGACAGTGCTTGGGCCCTTTAATACCGACAGCAGCTCTCCATCTCACTCAGATGCAATCTTCTCTGGTTTTCACAGCCAGATGTTACAGGAACTTTTCTTCCTAGCACTGGAGCCCCAATCTGGGGACCCCAGTGTGGAATTGAGACCCATTACTCCTCAGGGGAAAACCTCCTCAGCCAAGACATCACTCTCATTTCCGGACTGGCACACCATGATTAGGGAACCTGTCTGTCCCATCTCCACGTCTCCCATTAGTCTCCGTATGGCTGCTTCTTTATAAGCTTAGTTATAGGAATTCAGTGATAGGTGGTTCTCAATGATGGGTGTTCTATAATTTAGTTGTAACTTTGGTGTAGTTGTGGGTGGTGGAAAGCACAGTGTTTCCTTACTCTGCCACTTCGACCAGAAGCCTAATATTTAGTTTTCAACATATATATATATACCAGACAGAAAATGACAGGATAAACTAAAATGTGGGCATTAAAAGAAATATTAGTAAATACTCTTAGAGGTATGTATGTAAACCCTTGCTTTGCTCTTAGTATGCTGAGGTTTTGAAATATTCAGAAAGACAAAAAAATAAAATGAAAGTATTTATTATTCTTATAAATTTTAATCTGCTTTTTTATTGGGTTTGCTAATGTGTAATAATACATTTGGAGAGAATGGCAAAATAAACAAACAGCAGGAGAAAAATAATAGTTATAGTCTCAATTTCCATAGTTCCACAGTAATTCAAAATTATTTTATAAATTTTCTGAGTGGTCTATATTCTGAGTTATAAAATTTCCTAAAATGCTTAATTCATTCAGCATTCTCTTCTAGCCTTTGTACTATCAAAATTCTTGGCAATATTTTCTTTCTTTCTTCTTTTCTATCTACAGAAGTCTGCAAATATAATCTTGGTGTGGAGGAAATATCTCACCCAAAGTTCTTTTATTCCATAAGGAGTCCAAGTGAATTATACTAGCAGTGATGATTTTTGGATCATGTTCCCCACAAAAATTCTAAGAGATACATCCTTCATCTTAAGTAATATTATTTCTTTCAGAGGAAAGGCCAGTAATTTTCCAAATTACACTTATTAGAACTGGCTGTTTTATTTGAAGATTTCTTTATTACCACATTAATTTAATAAAATGAAGTTGTCTTTAATTTTTGTTTTCTTTGGTAATAAATATGTTAACTGCAGTAAGATGTTAAAAGTCATCCATATGAGTAATAGCAATGTTATTCCTGCTGTTGGTGTACTCTTTTCTCGGCATCTCTTCCATTTTTCATTTATCTCTTTTCAGCATGCTTTTGTCTTAAGGCAAAAAATGTTCCCCATCCCCAAAAGATACTCACATCCTAATGCCTGGAACCTGTAAATGTTACCTTACATGTTAAAAAAACCAATGCTTTGCAGACATGATTAAGTTAAGAATCTTGAGATGGAGAGACTACCCTAGAATTATCTACTATCAGAGTGGGTCCTAAACACAATCTCCTGTGTTGTATAAAAGGAAGGCAGAGAGACATTGTGTACACAGATGCAGGCGATGCAGAGTCAGCAGAGAGAGATTTGAAGATGACTGTCTGGAAGACTGGAGTGATGCACCCATAAAACTAAGAATGCTGGTGGCCACCAAAAGGTGGAAGATGCAGGAACAGATTCTCTCCTACAATTTCTGGAAAAAGTGTGGCCACGCTGACACCTTGATTTTGGCCCAGTGATACTGATTTTTCATGTCTTGACTTCAGAAATGTAATAAAAAAGGTATCGTTGTTTTAAGCCATGAAGCTTGTGGTAATTTGTTACAGCAACCAGAGAAAACTAATAGAGTTGTTTTATTATTTATTATTTATTATTGAGAACCATATTGTGCCAGGTATTTCAACTGATGGAAAAGCACTGAATAAAAACACAGATGAAAACAGTCTCAGAACAGAATAGTTTTCGCGGGTAGAAAGAGAGTCAGAATCATATAGAATATTGCTTTTTGCACACGAGGGTACTCTCTTCTCTCACTCACTTCTCAGTTTCCTAGGAACAACTGTTTTTGTGGTTCAGGAAATATATAGATTTTATTCCAGGCTTCGAAGGATTTTTATGCAATTATTTTCCAGTTGCTTTTACAGTGGGATATCTGTCAACAAGTTTGATAAACTATTTCTTCGGTGAACAGAAAGTATGTATTTCTGTGTGAACATTATGACTCCCACTGAATTTATGTCTGGAGAAAAAAATTATATTTACTTCTTATTTGGAAGCTTTAATTCTAGATGCTTTATTGTCAATGATGTTACAAACCTTGGGCGAAATAATACTATTTCTTCTGAATATAGTGATTCCTTTTTATCTTCTGAATATTTTGCCTCATTTATTTCTATCCTTGTCATTGATGGTAATCTGGTGAATTACTTGACTTCTACATTTATACGCTTTTTTGATGACTTGAGTTCTATCAGCTTTTAAAGGGTTTTTCAGGTGACTTTTTTATTCTTTGTCTGATACCTTTCTTATTTGGGTCTACGATAGTTATATGCATATATTGCAAGGGTCTTAGCTTGATTGCTTAAGGTCTCTTTGTGCAATTTTTTGACATGTCTCCATGTGTGAAATTATCAGGTGCAGCTTACCATAGGTTGGAGATATGAAAATTTTTTATGCATTTGAGAAAGAATTTATTGTGGAATTTATGAATCAGACATGCTTTTAGTTCCAAGTAAAGAAAACTTAGCTAACTATCATTTTATCTACAAAGACATCTAATGACCACCCATAACAACAAATCTGGAGGTAGGGAGCAACCTCACCAAGTAAACTTCAACATAAAAATATAGTCAATAAAAATGTAATAACTATGTATGGTGCCAGATGGGTACTTGAGTTATTAAGGAGATGACTTTGTAAATTATGGAATTATCTAATCACTATGCTATACACTTGAAATTAATACAAATAACATTGAATGTCAACTGTAATTGAAAATTTATATATAATTACATAGATAATGATTATCTTATTACACTGGTCTATATAATGATTTATATATTACTTACATAATAATTATATATTAATGATATATAAAGATCTATGTATATTACATATCTAATGATTTTTATATATTACATATATATGTATAACGATTATCTTATTATGCTGGTCACAATTTTCCCCTTTGTGCCCCTCCACCCAGTATCCCCCATGCCTCTGGCAATCCCCTCCTTAGGTCATGTCCATGGGTCATGCATATAACTTCTTTGGCTATTCCATTTCCTATACTGTCATTAACATCCCACTGTCTACTCTGAAACTACCAATTTGTACTTTTTAATTGCTGCACCTCTTCCCCCTTCTCCCCCTTCCTCCTCCCAACTGATAACCCTCCAAATGGTCTCCATATCTGTGATTCTGTTTCTGTTCTGCTTGTTTGTTTGCTCAGTTTGTTTTTTAGAATCAATTGTTAATAGAGTTTATTGTTAATTGAGTTTATTTCCATTTTAAAGTTCACAGTTCTGATCATCTTATTTTTCTTAAATAAGTCTTTTTAACATTTCATATAATAATGTATTCATAATGATGGACTCCTTTAGATTTTCCTTGTCTGGGAAGCACTTTATCTGCCTTTCCATTCTAAATGATAGCTTTGCTTCATAGATTAATCTTGGATGTAGGTCCTTGCTTTTCATCATTTTGAATACTTCTTTCCAGCCCCTTCCTGCCTGCAAATTTTCCTTTAAGAAATCAGCTGACAGTCTAATGAAAACTCTTTTGTAGGTAACTCTCTGCTTTTCTCTTGCTGCTTTTAAGATACTCTCTTTATCTTTAACCTTTCACATTTTATAATGCTGTGTCTTGGTGTCGTCATCTTTGAGTCCAACTTGTTTGAGACTCTCTGCTTCCTGGACTTGTATGTCTATTTCCTTCACCAAATTAAGGAAGTTTTCTTTCATTATTTTTTCAAAGAAGTTTTCAATGTCTTGCTCTTTCTCTTCTTCTTCTGGCACCCTTATGATTCAAATGTGTTGGTGTGTTTGAAGTTATCCCAGAGGCTCCTTAGCCTATCCTTGTTTTTTTAGATTCTATTCTCTTCTGCAGCTCTGATAGAATGTTTTTTTCTTCCTAATGTTCCAAGTCATTGATCTGATTTTTGACTTTATCCACTCCACTGTTGATTCCCTCTAAATCTCTCCTCATTTCACTTACTGTAAGCTTCATTTCTGCCTGGATCTTTTTATGTCGTTGAAGTGCCAAATGAGTTCATTGAGCATCCTAGTAACCAATGTTTTGAATTCTGCATCTGATAGATTGCTTATCTCCATTTTGTTTACTTCTTTTTCTGGAGTTTTGTTTTGTTCTTTCATTTGGGCCATATTTCTTTGTCTCCTCATTTTGGCAGCCTTCCTGCATTTGTTTCTGTGTATTAGGTAGAGCTGCTTTGACTCCCTGTCTTAGTAGTGTGGTGTATGGTAGAAAACCACACCAGTTAGTTGGATGTGAAGGCACTTCAGGTAATCACCAGGGTGGGACAATCTGTGTGAACCAAGTTGATGGAGTCTCAGATATGGTCTTGCAGCTCATTGACTTTGTGTTGGAGAAGGCTCGGTAAGGGACATTGGCCACTGCCTACCCTATGGGGTTTTATCCAAGGGGAATTTGTGCCCTGGTACTTTCCCTGATGCCGGACACTTCAGTTTTTCCCCATATGCCACCAGTGTCCCTCCAGGTGCTGCCTTGGTGCTAGAGCCCAGAGGGAGTGAGTCTGCATTTAAGTCCTAAGACCATTTTTTGCCCTTTAAGCAGAGATGCCTGAAAATCCTGTAGTCTCTTCTGCCACCCCAACCACCACTGGATTTCACAGCCAGAAGTTATAGGGACTTACCTTCCTGGTACTGGAACCCTGGGCTGGGTGGTCTGGTATGGGGCTAGAATCCCTCACTCCCAAGGTATCCCTCTCAATTTTTATCCACCACATATAGGTGTAGGACTGGCCTGTTCCATATCTCTGAATCTCTGCATCTCTGAGTCTCTGCTCCTCCTACCTGTCTGGATGAATATGACTTCTTTAATCCTTAGCTCATCAGACTTCAATATGGCTCGATTTTCAGGTGATTCTGGATGATAATTGTTTTGTATTTTAGTTGTAATTTTTGCTATGGTTGTTCGAGGAGGCTAGCCATGTTTACCTATGCTTCCATCTTAACCAGAAGTCCCTGAAATTGAAAATTCTTAAAGAAAGAAACATAAGAAAAATAAAAGAAACAAACTAATATGTGCTTATCATTCCATTCCACAATATTCATTATGTTTTCTCAAGCTGGATGTCACAGCTCCAGCTATGACAATCACTGTCAAAGAAAGAAGAGTATGAGGAGAGAGTGAGGAAGAGTAAATACTTTTTTCTTATGATGTCTTTTCTTTTATCAATGAAGAAAATAGTTCCCCAGATGGTAAATAATTTCCCAGAGGAAATAATTTCCTCACAGGCTTCCCTGACATCTCATTCCGCAGTCCTGACTCACACAGTCCTTTTGTAGCTTCACCTAGAAAAGAGGAATGTGGTAAAAATGACTGGCTTGAAACAACGGCAACTCATCTGCAAGACAACACACATCACTGCCATTAACCAGCTCAGGATATCTGTTAGCAAATAAGAAGTGGGGAAAAGCTGCTGGGTAGATAAAGATGGCTGCACATATTCAGGAGCACATGCCTGGCCTGAACACATCCTGTGTATGGGGAGGAGAACAGACCTGACAGCAGCAGAGTGTGGGTGCTCCCTCTTGTTTTCCACCTGCTGCCCCCTCCTTCTCAGCACTATAGGGAACCTGTCCATGTGGCATGGTGAATGTAGCACATCCCCTGATTCAGAAAACCAGCAAGGAGTGAGTGAGTCGGCACACAGGAACCAAGCCCAGGGATAGGTTTTCCCCGTGGGGAATCAGGCCTGCCTTGTACCTAGGCTGCTTTGAGTCTTCCTTTTTGCTAAAACTCCCTCACCCTGAATTGATGCAGCAAATGTTTACTGCATATCTTTAAAGTAACTTCCTAAAATCTGTGCTAAACCTACCAGGTATGGAGTGTAACCAGTTCAACCACTTTTCCCTTTGATTTGCAAACATCCTTTTTTTTTTTGAAGTAATTAGCAACATTCTTTCCTTTGTTATCTATAAAAGGTAACCACCTAAAGGGAACCTGTGCATAGTAAAAGAGGGCCATCTTCAATATAATGTACCCAGAAAAGCAATAAAAAAGCCTGTCCAGGAAGGGGTCAGGGCCCTCTTTGATGTAGAGAGTGGCCATGATGTCCCTTTTTCTCCACAGGACTTCCGTAGTCCATGTCATTTTGTTCATCACAGCCACAACACACGGACCCCTCTGGCTGGAGTCCGCATCACAGCGCCTTACCTATCTGGTCACTTCTTCCTAAAATCATCTTTCCTGTTGCCATTGCACTGTGTAAAAATCTCCAATGAGTCTCATTAACCAATTGAATTGGGTTTTGGCATGTTATTCAAAGCTCTACTATTATTCTCTCCAGAAGGTTACCAACCTCTCAAAATCATTTTTCAAATTTACTGCCAAGCCAAAGATGCCCACTGATTATACTTTGCAAACATACATTACACAGAGCTATCACAGAGCTTTGCCTGTGCTGATGCTCCTGCCCAGGTTTCTCTTCCTCTTCTGTTTTTAATCATTCTCAGGACCTAGCTTACTTTTCTTCCCAAGTAAAACTTCACTGATCCAGGCAGGCCACAATAAATCATATTTCTCTAACCTCCTGTAAACATT
>PVKM010015250.1:0-28121 GCA_004027735.1 Carollia perspicillata | reverse complement strand
ACTCTCGTTCAGAAAGTGTAATTGTCTGTCTAGTTATCGAAGAGCTACTATTTAAACATCCCAGATTCTGTAAAAAAACGAACACGCTCATAAACACCTAAACCTATGCTCGTTCTTCACAACTCTCAAAGCTTCAACTGGCTGGCTGTGGATGAATATTTTATAGGGGAGCCTCTCACTCTCTTCCTATTTTATTTATCCTGTGAATTCCTTTAATTTGTCTTTTATGCCTGGGAACACTAAAAAGCATTAGCCACTATGCCAGAATTATTCACTCCCCTTTAAAACACCAGTGCATCAACCTTTCTAATTATAGAAAAGAGGTGTGATGTTTACTCTAAAGTTACAGGAACATATAAAGTTTTCTTAATAAACTAGAAGAAACTCTACCCTAGGTAAACTTACAGAAGGGTGGCTGTCGGGGAGGGTTTACATACGTGTCTTTTGCCTTCTTGACTTTGGCACCGAGACATCTAGGGTTTTGTTGTCACACACTGTCTATTGTTCGCAGAGTGAATTTTTGAGCTTAAAAGTGATTTTCAAATTGTTTGGCCTTTACAGCTTACTGCTTTATCCCACTGAAATAGAATACTCATTGCTGTGTTTAAATTTGCATGTCCAGGCAAATAATGAAGATGTGAGATCCTCCAGCCTCCTCCAGAAAAAGAAAAACAAAAATATCCTTTATATATATATATGTTAAAGAAGTGAAAAAAAAAAGAGCCTTTGATTCCGGCTGTTGAAAATACAGGCACTTTGTTTTCATAGTGCAGTTCTTAATAAGGATTTTTTCTCCATCTTCGCCGTCTACCAAGGCGAGATGCTTGGGTTTCACATAGAGTTTTTGAACCCTAAGCAAGTTTTAACAACATATCATTGCGGGCTCTTTGAAGTGGAGGAAGATGTGAAAAAACCAGCCTCCAAAATAAAAGACCCAACAAAGTGACAGAGTATAATGGCGTGCCTTAGCTCTTGGGGATGGTACACAAGTTTTACTTTAAAAATTATAGTAGCATGCTTTTGCGTCAAGTCAAAAACGAGATGATTATAGGAGGGGGAAAAAAAAAGGTGTGGTCTCCCTTTGCCCCAGCAAAACCCAGAACAACAACAAAATTCAAACCGAGCCCCGGTCTCCAGGCCCCTACCACTTTGGGGAAAGTTTCTGTTTAAGTTTCTGGGCAAGGTTCTGGGGAAGGTCCCAGTAGGTCTACTATTCAAAGGCGGCAGGCAGGCAGGGGCTCAGCTCTGTCAGCAGCCTGGGAGCCTGGAGGAGGCACGCTCTCAGAGAACAGCTTTCTATCGCAGAGAACCTACCACTCAGAGAACAGCGTGGCCAAATCAACTGTTGCAAGTTCCTCTCTCCCTTCCGAAGGCGGTTTGCAGAGGCTGGAGAGGAAGGGCGGATAGAACCCATTTGATTCTTTTCGAGGGCATTCCTAACTTTTCTGCGACCCCCTCCTTTCTTTACTATCTGTCTTTGTGCCTCTAGGGCCAGCGAAAGAGCGGGGCAGATTCTAGATTGCTTTCAGAGTTCGCCTTCTCTGATGATGGATTACTGTGTCAATTTAAACGGCATAGGATTAATTTGTTTCAATGATTTCTCTTTAGGCTGAATGCCAGCCGTTTTTCTATCTCTCCCCTTGCTCTGCAGAACCCCCCCCCACCAAACTGGGGAGAAAAGCCTTCTTTCCATATTCTAAGTCAGGGGGCCGTAATGGAACCAGACAAGTTAGGTGTAACGTGGCAACATGTTAGGTCTGAGTGTTTTTTATCTCTGCCTGAGAGGCTGGAACATACAGTCAGTCACATTAAAATGAAATTGGACTCAACGTTTATTCAATAAATACTTGTCTTGTAGATAATCCAGTGCCGAGTGCTTTTGACACATAAGGACTTAATTTGTCTTGGATAACAAGTTATTAATATGGCGCATTTAAGCCTGCCACCTACAATAAGGTTATGGAGATCCATAGCAAACTCCAATGATCGTTGTGAAGAATAATTTGTATGAGGGAGGGGGACGTTTTTGAGAATGTCTCTCTTTTTCACATGTGTAGATAGATACGCACACTAGGGAAAGGAGGCTGGTAACACATATATATTTCACATCACGCAGGGGCAAAAAAAAAAAAAGTCCGATGAAGTTTAAAAATTCCACTCATTATACAGATGTGGCTAACCTTTCTGAAAACAGGAATGTGTCAAGGAGTTTTCTCTTTGGAAAGATTTCTAAAGGGCACACGAAAAACGCTGTGTAAATCCTATTTCTTTGCAAGACCAAACCCATTATGAGGTTGAAAATGGCACACGCCCTCCGCAGTTTTTACCTAGACTCACCTGGCAGCCAGATAGAGCATGCAGCTTCGGGGTGGAGGGGGGAGTGCAATTTGAGTAAAATAATCTATCCCTAAATCAAATTATTGTATTTACTTCTTTCGTGGGAGGGCCTCCAGCAGATGCAAAGTCTCTTTCCATGGACTGAATAGGTTCACCGCGTCTGGATATTTAAACTCGGGGATTTCCTTTCCACCACTCTCTTTTTCCCAGCATCCCCCTGCACTGAAATTCCCATCATCAGGGAAGATAATAAGTTGCACTCTGAATATGAACTCAAATGGATTTAACAGCCTCCCCCTCTCCTAATGCCCAGGCGGGCTTCACTTGGGCAGACGTTACTGGCTACAGACCGAAGCAACCAGAGGCCGGCGACTGTCCGAACTGGGACCTAAGCGATTTTAATTTGTCGAGAAGTTGCTGGTGGTTAACCCTGGGGGAGGTTGCGCATCTCTAAGAAACCAAATCTTTGAGCTCTCTCCCTCGGAAATGATGTCACACGTGCGCAGAAAATCCAGGCAAGAAAGGCTAATTGGATGAAGAGAGGGAATTAGGTTAAAAAATAGAGTACAACCCGGGATCACATTTTCACCAGCGTCACTTGAAATGAAGGTGTCTTCAAGTCGCCGGTGATGCCAGAGTGTTTAGATGTTGGCCACAGATGGGGACACCTATTGAAATGTGTCTGAAGAAGATTAATAGGGCTTGTCACCGGCGGGAAAGCGCTGCTTGGCTGTGAATTTCTACCAGCACAAGATGAATTACCGATGAATGCTCACTTATCAACCCCATCACTATCATTCGACACTAAATCAAATGGAGAAGTTATCTGCAATCGGAAAATTTCTTTTTAAAATAGACATACACCTTGAAGGCCCCAACTCTTTCATAATCCCACTCCGAAAACAATTCCCCAGCCCCCCCGGATGCTCCCGTAGCTTGAACAAAACGCTAGCTCCAGGATGAATATGGTTTTACGTTCGCAGCCCGGGGCAGCTAATTGGCCAAGGCGAAGGTTGATAGCATTTTAGCCAGGGAACGCAGGCCTTCTTAGAAGCCGCCGGATTGCGTAGAAGCGGCTTTCTGAACCGGCGGGCATTTCTTTCCTCTCCGGGAAGGGGAAAGAAGAGAGCAGGTTTGCGTCTTCCTGTTCCAAGCCCTGTCCCCGAGACCCAATTGTTATCTAATTCTCTGCTAAGAGGAAATGACGGGGGAACAGCAAGTTCGGGCGGAAGAGCAGCGGGGTAGCATGGAACGACGGCCGCCCGTAGGCAGGGAGGGGCGTCGACTGTTTTCTGACTTCACGGCGTCGCGTGTGTCTATCTCGCTGCTACGGGGACGCGTTGGAGGGACAACACAGGGGCAGTATCGCTCCCATTTTCTGTCCACTCCAAGCCCTCGGAGGCCTTTCCGTGGGTGAAGAACACTGTTTCAACAGCCCGTCCGCCCTTGTATTTTTAGAGGGCTCTACCTGTTTCAGAAAGGTCTCCCACGTGCCTCGCTCATTTGATTTTTACTAAAATCCTGGCAGGCCAATATGCGGAATGCCCGTGTTGCTGTCAGCCGAGGCTCAGAGGATGAGCTGAGGCCAGGGAGGTGATGGGACCACGGCGAGAATTTGGACTGAGGTCGCCTGGGTTCCTTTCAGTTCTCACTCCGAGTCATTAGGTAAATGAACAAGAGGATGACGATGATAATACTAACAGTAACTAACATTTACTATATATCAGAACTATGGTAAATGTGCATATGCATATGTTTATATATAAACTGTATACAAATAAATGACAGTTATTTATATATAAACTCGATGTATAAACATAGGCATATAAATCAATACCAATATAAATATGTATATAATTGTATTTATTCTCTATACAACTCTCTGGGGTAGATACTGTTGTTATTTCCATTATTCAAGAGGAAAAAGCAACCAGTGAGGCTCATGAAGTTAGGGACTGGCCTGAAGCTGACATTCCCACCAGGTTTCAGGTGCCTTATTCAAATCCTGGGAGTCTGAGTTCTACACCACTGCCCCGCTCTGTGTATCTGCTTCCTGTTGCACTGAGTGGTCACCAGAAATCCCACCTATGTGGGTCGCACGAGACCGTGCGCATTTCAGGAAGCTTTGGGGCGCTCCCTGCCCTCGTGGTCTCCGAGAGGAGACAAGAGGGGCGCAGAGAGGCAGCCGCTGTCTAGGAGGAGGCAAGTAGGGACGGGCAATGCGTGGGCACTTGGAGGAGGCGTGGCTTCCCTGTCAGAGACCAGCCTGGGGACGCTGGGTGTGGGGTGAAGGCTTCCTTGGCTTCCCTCTCTGCCTCCAGAGCCCGTGGACTCCTTAGGTCAGTCATGGCTCTGTGGAAAAACCCCAGCATTTAAAATTTACGCCCCCCCGCCAAATTCACCTCCCTTATTTCCCAGGTAAAAAAGCAAGAGGAAAACCCCGAGGCCTGGAGAGGTCAGGTGACCGATGTGAAGTCAGAGTTGAAACTAGCCCCTTTCCTCTTGGTCCCCAAACCAAGAACCCCCTCCCTGTCATACTATTCTCCTTGAGATCATCTCATCATGTTCATAATTATAACTATTTCTCTGTTTATGATCTGACACCCGGTACGTGTTATTATTGGTTGTAATATGACATCTCCCCGAATCTCCCCCACCCGAGTTTTCCATAAAATCTCTTGAGCTAACCAGCCAACAAGTCGAAACCCCAGTGAGGAATCACGCGATACGCAGAATGTTCTGTAATCTGTATTAGGCCACGCTAATATTCCAATCTGTATTTATTACAGCCCTCGTCTGATGCTTACATAACCCAAATGGCTAGATTTATATTGTCTAATGGTTCCCCAATGGGAAAAATCTGTGTTTTTTATCTTCCCCTTCCTGCCCTAAATCACCCCTTCCACATACATCGCCTGCTCCGGGAATCCCCGTCTGGGTTTAATCAGAACTTGCGAGACAAAATGTGCATTATTAAGAAATATAAATATTTTCAGAAGCAATCAAAGGGATGAAAGATTGATTCAGCATGTAGATTGGATTTAATGCAAAGCAGCTTTTTTCTAATGAGGGCTACTGGCGTACAAAGTCAGGAGCCCTGGTAGCCTCCGGTTGGAACTTCTGAATCATTGCCGTAGTGTCAGGATTTCTGTACTCCTGGTTGGCGTGCGGAAATAATTTTTTGCAAGGTGTATTCTCTACTCCCCAGGGGGAACCACCTTTCTCTGCCAGCCTTAGGTAGCAGTTATCTTGGAGAAATTGTGACTAATTTTCTCTCCTCTTCAGAATTTACATCAGCGAGAGTTACCTCCCTTTGCACAGCTCGGGAAGTTGGCTTAGCACTGACTTGCATAAGAACATTTTGGCCGGGAGGCATCTGTATTACAATTTCTTTCTTGGCTTAATAAAAGGTATCACATTATCTACCTGGTCAATCTCTATTGGCTTTCAAAATAGAGACACGGAAAAACCTAATAAGCCTCATTAGGATATCTGCTCTAAAAACAATAGGCTTCCTCATTGAACATGTTGCTTTGAAATGGCCCAGCAGAGCCGGGTGGTCGAGGCTCCGATATAGGTATTGCTAATTTGGGATTGTTTTCCGTGTGGTAGCTCTGGGAAAAAAAAGAAAAAAAAAAGTCCAGTGTGTAGGTGGAATTTTAAAACACAAGGGATCAAAACCCGATCGTTGTCTTTTGTTTCTGTTTTCTTTCTTTCTTCCCTCTAATCCCATTTTTTTTTTTTTTTTTGGTTCGCATGTGTGAGGGATGGCTTGATTTTTCTTGATACGGTCCACCCATCCACAGCCGAAATTCCAAAGAGGGCTGAAAATGTCTTTAAAATCCACACCGCTCACAGGAGCCCGAGAGAGCAAGTTTTCCTTTGTTGTAGGGGATAGTATTATTTGCTGTAGGTTTTTTTTTGATATACATTCTAAATTAGGCCTGCAAAGGCAGGCTTCATCTTTAATTCATCACTCTCAGCTGAAAGAGATTAGCGATGTCTAGCACGCACCCCTCCGCTTGGCGCTGACCTCACCAAGTATGGCCTGAAATTAATTAGCCTCATTCATTCCAAATGGAAAAGGATAATGGAGCAGCATTTTCGAGATGACCATCGCAAATTGTATGCAGCATATTTAAAAGGCCCCTATTTTCGAACCATGTAGATTAAAATTCCTTCCAGGGTTGACAATATGCCAGAATTATCAGGCACCCAGAGCGCGGCCTGGGCAGGTCTCTTGTGTCTGTGTCTGCGTGCGTGTGCGCGCGCGCGCGCGGGCACGCTGCGTTGTGGGTTGTGTGAGTGTCAGAGGCTGTGTGTCGCTGTGTGTCCGCCGTTAGCCGGCTGGTTGTCTAGGATGACACCCGGAACGCCTGACCGACAGAACTCAGACGTCAAGCGGACTTTTTTTTGTTGTCGTTACCACGACGTGGGCGTGCCGGCACCAACCGCTGTTTTCCAGGGTGATGTCTTCCCTTCTCTAATTTAGAAACGGAAAAGCCTCGGAAAGAAATGCTGGGTTTTTCTCTGTGGAATTATTTTTGAAGCTTTCTATTCCCCGCCCCGCCCCCAGTCCTTACTGTTTGATCATATTTTAATACATGATGGAGGACTAACTTGGATTACAGAATCAATTAAAATCACCATCTACCATGAGCTGATTTCCCTCTTCTGGGGATGGACCCAGAGAAGCCAAATTTTTGAATATCAAAACTGCTTTCTTTTCCAGCCAAAAAAAATCTTGACCGGGGTTCTTTGAGATTCTCAAAGCTGTTGTAAAGTTTATTTTTGTGACCAGTCATTTGGAGACTGGAGATTGAAAGAAGAAGAAGAAGAAAAAAGAAAAAAAAAAAAACCGAACCCTGACTTGATTGTGTTTTCAGACTTCACTCTTCTAACTAATATCAGATACGGTCGATTTATGAAAAGCTAGCAGGATTGTTTGGGAGGAGTTTTATTTAGTGCCAATTTCTTAAGAAAAAAATGATCCCAGAATAACTTTGTTTAGTTAGTTAAAGTAAAAAGTAGATATTCAAAGTAATATAACAACAAAGCTTTCAGTTACCTGTTGGGGTAAAAAAAAACATGTTTTTTATTTTTAATCCAAGCAGTCTTTTTTTAGAGCTCATGGATGTATGCATCTCCATATGTAAGTTACTTAAGATTTTTTTTGCCTTATAATTAAACAGGAAGCATGTTGCCCATATCACAGCCAATGTAGAATTTAGAAATTTCTCTAAGCTCACTTTTGCCTAATCTTCTCATTCCAGAAGGCCCATTTATCTAATGGGCGTATATCACTTATATATCCAAGATCATCAATCACAAACTGTGAACCTATCATTTTGACATAAAAGATCTAGCCTTAAATCTGCCTCAACCTCTAGCATATAATTTGAGAAAATTAGCTAGCGTTAAGTCTGGGCTTCTGACTTGTGGGGAGAAACGCAAAAATGGAGAAAGCTTAAATTGTACAAATTTGATTTTCAAGTCACAGTTTCACTGGATTCAAAGATGATGCCCTGTAGCTCTTTAAAGGGTGACAGAAATAAACACTTTTTGTTAATTATCCTTTGCTCGATGGCTAAGGCACACAGTATGAAATAAAAGGGGGATGTTTGCAAAAATAGCTCATGAAAGCACATGTTACCAAAAGTATGTTTTCCTTATTTACTCTTGAGACAAGAATGTACACAGTCTATAATATTGCCATTTGTTCAGATACGAAACAGCAAGTTTCAGTTGTTATTTATTTATTTTACCCACGGAGGTAAAAATGGCAGCAGGACCATAAATACAAGGATTAAGGCTGCATAAAATGTGAGCTCATTTCAATGATAAACCCCAAGCAGAACTCAGATGCGCCGACCACATTTCATTTGGTATCCACCTGAAACAATAAATCCTGTTTCGGCTCTTTCAGAGTTGAAGGAGGTTCGCCTAAAATTCAAACCAGCTTTCCCCAAACCTAACCCAGACTCGCTGAGTTTAGGGAAACTGCAGTTGCGTTGGGGGCTCGCGATAAAACCTTCACCCCCCGTTAGCTAATGATGGATAGATGCTAGGCGGAGGAGAGAGGCCCACGAGGCGTGTTTGCCAGGGCTGCTCGGCCAACTTCTCCTTCTCATTCCCTGCTGAAGTCCGGAAAGGACAGTATCTGAAACAAATGTCCAATAATCTCTGTGGAGAGCTGGCCACGTAGGAGAGCCCAGAGGGGATGTCGACAGTTACATATACTAGGTGAAATAGGAACGGCCGTGGCTTGCTGTAATCGGGCACCGTTTGAAGCTGTTTGAACGCAATTTAGGTGACCATAACAGTACCAGGCAAGCACCGTTATTTCCATTTTGTGGAGGAGAAAGACGAGGCCCGGGGAAGTCACATAACTTGTCCAAAGTGATGCTGCTTGTGAAAGGGCTTTGAATCCCGAGACGTCTTGTTCTGGAATCTCTGTGTATTGCGCCATCCTGCCTCCCAGAGAAAATGAGGTGGTGATGTTGGTTGGAAAACAAGCAGCTTCTAGACTGGGAATGAGGGAGATATTCCATCCCCCACCCCCAATTTTTTTTTTTAACTCTTGAGAACAGTAAGTAGTAGATGTGACAAAAAAAGCCAAAGGAGAGAAAGCTCATTCTCGTCTAAATTTTCTTATCTCAGAAGTAGGGAGCTGACTTCCCAAACCCCAGAAGTTTTTGCTTGCCTTCCACTTGGAATGCTACAGGGTAGAGATAAACTGAGAGGAATTCAAAGAAAAAAACAGTACAAAAAAATGACAAGGTGGTTGAGTGACTTGGGAGGAAAGGTCAAAAGAACTAAACCAGGTAGAATATAGAGAAGCTACAGGTAATATAGAACTCCATACCATTCTAGAAATGTGACAAGAACAGTGCAGGCCTGAAAATGTGACCAAGGCAATTGGAAAGACGTGACAAGGAAGGTCTAAATGAAGAAATTATGGGAACTCAGATTTTATCATGATGATATTTTCTTGGAATACTAAAGCCCAAACCAGAACTTTCCCAGGGAAAAAAAATTGTTCCTGCCTTGTGTAGGGTGAAGCAAAGAGATAGGCTTAAAAATTATGGTTTTTAAAAATGATTTATTAGAATAATATGTGGAATACACTCATAACCTTTCTATGCATTTTTTCTATTTAATCCTCCTGATGAGTTTGCAGGATATGTATTATTATTATTTAAAAGATTTTATTTATTTTTAGAGACAGGGGAAGAGAGGGAGAAAAACATCCATGTGTGGTTGCCTCTCACGTAGTCCCTACCCGGGACCTGGCCCGCAACCCAGGCATGTGCCCTGACTGGGACTCAAACAGGTGACCCTTTGGTCTACAGGCCTCAGCTCAATCCACTGAGCTATGCCAGCCAGAGCTGTAGTTTTACTTTTTAAAAACGTTTTTTATTCTCATTGCTTTTAGAGACAGAGGTAGGGAGAGAGGGAGAGAGAGAAAGAGAGAGTCACATACAATGACTGGTTCCCTTCTCATACGTGCCCTGACCAGGGATGGAACCTGAAACCTGAGTATGTGCCCTGGCCGGGACTCAAACCGCAACCTTTCAGTCTACGGATGACGCTCTAGCTGAGCCACACCCATCAGGGCACAAGGAATGTATTATGATGTCCACTTTACAGACCTGGACACTGAGGCTCGGGGACGTTGTTACCTTCCCCGGGGTCACGCAGCCTGGAGTCCCTTCATGTCTCCCCCAGACTGAGACCCCTGCCGGCCTTCTACCCTGTCTTCCCTCACGCAGCATCCCCAAGACTTTGCCCAGAGGCTGATGTCCCGAACAACTGGTTTTCAGCTAAATTTCATTAGGATGCGTTACCCCAAAGGAATGTACTGATAAGAACTCACCACCCCGGGGTGAGACACAGCTCTGCTTCGGAAATCTGGCTGGCATCCCGTGAGAGATGCCTCCAGATTTGTTCAGCCCCAGAGGAAGCCGCACATGCTGAGTGGACACCCCACAGGTGGCCGGGTGCAGAAGCGAACGGTAAACGCTAGACGGATGAACACACAGACAGCGGAGTGAAGTTCTTTAAGGCGGGCCCCCGTCTGCTGTGTTTACAGGCCCCCAAATGAAATCACCTGGCTGTTTATAGGGGCCTTTGTGCTGATGAAAAGGCTCAGTTATGCGCTCAACTCTTCTCTGCCAGAGGAGAAAAGTTCCAGGTTCTTTCAAAGTATGTGAAGCATCTGATGTGAAAAGTGGCAACAGCATTTGGGACCAATTACCCAGATTAAGAGGAAACAATGCTGTGTTTACAATGTGTAGCCAAGAGCTGTTTGGCTCCGGTCCACGTGCTGTGGATTGTAAATCACAGAAATTTCAGCCGAACACCGATTCCTCTTTTGACCTGCGTGTCTGAGAAAAACAGGTAGAGCAGCCCTGTTGTGACTTGCCCCGAGACCTCAGTGAATGGGGAGCCGAGTATTACCTTCCTAGTAAGTCAGCGACCCGTCGGTCCCCCGCCAGGGAGGCCTGGATTGCTCACTCAGGGGAGACTCTAATTGTGTGTGACGTGTCAGGATGTGGCTTTTCTGTTTGCCACTCCTCAGATAGGACTTCTGCAAAAACACCGCGAGAAGGAAGCCTTCTGACCTCGTTTGCTTAATTACTGTAGCGCCCCGATGTAACTCCGTTTTCCGATAGATTGTGGAGGACTCAGCACCAAGTGATAGTGAAGTTAGTACCAGAGACCTGGGCTGCTGGGAACGGATTAGACGTACATTGTGGCAAATACAGCCATGGTGGACAACCCTCCCCCACCCCCGCCATAATTTGGCCCAGACTTGGGGGTCGCTAGGCGTTTGGGTCATTTGGGCCTGGGATTTAGAGTTCTTCCTTTGGCCAAGGCAGACCGGTCCCCACTCTGTGCAATGCTGATCGCTCCCGACGTTCGGGGGAAATACTCATCTTAAGTCTTTGCACATAGTCCTGATGTTAAGGCCTTGACCTTGGCAGGGGGAAAGCAACCACAGCAGTCAAGCAGCAAGGGGAAGAGACGGGAGGCATCTCTTCCTGAAGCGCGGGCCTGCCGAGCGCAGCGGCATGGGAAAGACAAGTCACCACCTTACCGACGGCCACCACGCCTGTGCGCTCAGGGTTTCATCACGTGACTGCTTGCAATTCCATGTTCGGATCATTGAATTGGAAATATCTATAGGCAGGGGGACCAAGCTTTTTTTTTTTAGTTTATTTTTTTATTTTTTAAAAGATTTTATGTATTTATCTTTAGAGGGGAAGGGAAGGAGAGAAGGAGAGAAACATCAATATATGGTTGCCTCTCATGTGTCCCCTGCTGGGACCTGGCCTGCAACCCAGGCATGTGCCCTGACCGGGAATCGAACTGCGATCCTTTGGTTTGCAGGCCCGTGCTCAATCCACTGAGCTACGCCAGCCAGGGCCCAATCCCTTCTTATTACTGCTCTATGGATTGGGTGGTCGTGAAGAGGAAAATGTGACTGAGGTTCTGATTGTGGGGTATACAGCATCTTGGACTTGGAAAGTATTTTTATGCAAGAATCCAGTGTCCACTTTTTAAAAAATTGATTTGAGAGAGAGGAAGAGAGAAAGAGAGAGAGAAACAACAATTTGTTGTTCCACTTATTTATGCAGACGTTGGTGGTTTCTTGTATGTGCCAGAGTGGGAATCGAACCCACAACCTTGGCATATCAGGATGACGCTCTAAGCAACCGAGCCACCTGGCCAGGGCCTCCAGTGTCCACTTCATGGAGGGCTGTCCTCCAGTAAGTGATAGCTTTCCAATTCCTTCCTATGTCAATGTAATTTTCCCAATAAAAAAACAGATCAAAAACCAACTTTATTTAATTCTGGAATTTTCTGACCCTGGCTTATCTCCATAATCGACATTTTCTGCAGTGTCAGAGCTTCCTAACATATACAATTAACTCACAAATTAACTTAGAAATGATAGTAAGCTCTCAGCTAAATGATATAGTGGCCACTGGGGACAAAACCAATTTTCTAGAATAAGGTTAGGACTAAGTTTGCTCTGTAACAACACTAAGGTGGGTTGTATAGAGGCAGCCGCTCACAGGGAAGAAGGGATCAAGGTGTGAGAGGGGAGATATTATCTGCCTTTCATTCTGCCGGTTACTCAGCTCTCTGATATGTCTTCAGCTACAAAGCAGGAATAACCGGTTTAAAAAATGGTTTGCCTTTCAAGGCTCCAGAACGGAACCCAGAGAGTCACGGGATCTTCTCCTTGGAAGGAAGCTTGGAGAACATCGGGCCAACTTCCCAGTGCACCTGGAGGCTTGGAGAGGAGCCGATGGTTAGGCAGACACTGACTCAGAAATTTCCAGGAGTCTTCAGTTCAAGGCAGGTGACTCGAATGTCTGGAGGCCACCAGTCTGGCCAGGGCCGGCCACCCCGAGAGATGGGCAGGCCCGGGCTCACTCTCCCCCAAGGGACCACAACTCTCGGGGAGCTTTGCTTTGAGAAAGTCTTGTTCCTGTGGCGAAAGCAAACACCTTCTCAAGCACTTTTCCACTGGGTCAGATTCTGTCCTCAGAAGCAATACATCTGAGCCTCATTCCCTTACCATACGACAGACTTTCAAACCCTTGAAGATAGCTTTCATTCTCCCCCAACCCTCGAGCTCCCGCCTAGGTTTTAGTGGCTACGTCCCTCGGTCCCTCACATGACAGGGTCACAGCGGTTTGGTTTTCCTGAGTTGCCTGCAGGTGCCAGAATCTCTTAAGAAGAGTCCAAAGACAAATAGAAGAGAAACGGAGGGACCCGCACCTTCTACCACGCACAAGACTGGCTTTACACGGAGCCCTGCGTCAGGGAGGGGCGGCCCCCATCTAGCCCAGTCGGGGCTCAGGCTCTAGGTCTCGTACGAGGGGATTTGTTGCATTTAAGAACGTCTCGTGTTTATCCCCATTAAATCGCATTTTGTTTTGGCTTTCTGGTAGCTTTTAGCGTCTGTCTCTCATCTTTTTTTTTTTTTAACAAATCGACAAGTCTGTCTTTTATAGTTTTGCCCAGTCATTGGTCTAAATAGTGCAGAAGCCAGGCTTTCTGGGATTTTAGGGTCTTTGATGTCACCGGTGATTATGCTGAAAATTGTGACGGGTTTCTTTTTTGAATTAGCTCATAAGCAGTGGGTAATGGTGCAGTCTCTGGGTTAAATCCTGGGTCTGCCGAGATCCAGGTGTGTGGCCTTGAGCCTGCAGACTCACCTGTGTCTCAGTTTCCTCATCTGTAAAATGGGGGCAATAATGCAACGATAACACATATGGTTCTTTTGATGGCGAAATGAGTTAATACAGTAATGGCACACAGCGTGTTCTATTTATTATGCAAAGAAAATAAATCAAGACACGATTCCCTCAAGACAAGGGAAGTATCTGCTTTATATTTGTATCTCTGGAGACTAGCACTGTGGCTCTAGCCACATACATTCGGGGCTAATACACCAGGTATAGGAATGGATGAGTTTCTATAGTCTTCTAGACACTGGATGTAGAGAGATAATATCCTCCGTCATGTAATCTGTAACCCTCTCATTTCTAATGCTAACACATTTTCAATGTTATGATGAAAAAGAGTTTGACTGTGGCAAATTGTGTACATTCCACCACAGACCAACATCATTACAGTTATTTTGCCGCTCGCTTTTCTGTGAGCGGTCCTCCATGTCTTTAGGGATGCTAATCTCTCACGTCTCCCTTCAGCACGCAAGGCAAGAGAAATCACCCAGTTTGGTCCATGCTGAAAAAAAAAGACAAGGCTCGGCCTCGTTTGCTCCCAGCGCCTGAGAAGGGACATTGCCGATTTTCACCATGGAAAGAGGCTCCAAAAAAGAATGCCGGTGTCCCTTAGTCGGGTCTCCACGTTGTCTAAACCTCTGGAGATTTCCAGCCACCTAATGTTCCCTTTGCCGCAGTTTCGACAGGCTGAGTCAAGTTCTCGTCGGGTTGAAAATTTCAGTCTTCCCCAGCTATCTTTTCCATGTAATTCCCTTTGAACTTCCATCCAGGCTCATTTAGACACCCGTGTTTTCCCCTCTTTGTGGGGCAGGAGTTCCCCTCTGAAGCGGTTACCCACTGGGAGACAAGGGAGGAGCCAGGCTGGGGGGTACGGAGGGTGGGGGGCCCTGGGTAACGTGATCTGTGCTTGTTGAGCGTGTCAAGGGCTAATACTTTTGACAGCAGCCGTCCGAAAGGGGTGTAGCAAGTCATTTGAAATGTGTACACAGACTGCCCTATCCATTACGCATCGCCCATATCATACCCGTAATCTCCCAAGGCAGAGATGCTATTACCCGCAGCGGGCCAAGCTCTGCCCGAGCTTGGATCCCCGCAGCTCCCACCAGCTCTGCACCCCGGCGCCGCTTCCATGGGAGGTGCCAGCGGCATAAACCGAGTCCGCTACTGTCGCGACCACAGCGGGTGCGGCGAAACAGAGAGAGAGCTGGCTGTGTGTTACCAAGGCCGAGGAAGAACAAAAACACCCTGCCAGTTTCCATGAGAAATCTTATCCCTGGGGCCCTGAGAACTGTAGCCTGACACTCAGTGTGCATGCAGCCTGCCGATGGCGGGGCTGGGGCGAGGAAGCAGCTACGATAGATGGGCATGGAAAAAACCCGGCCTGCCACGGGGCAGAAGGCCAAGCCCTGCAGCCGGCCCTCGCAGCGGGGGCGAAAATCCCCCTCGGTGGGCCTCAGGGCCTTTATTTAGCGAAACTTAAAGGGATGTCTTGGAACCAATGACCCTCTTTCAACAGAGAACATTGAAAGTGCCCGAAATCGGGGCATGGAGATGTCAAACCTTTGCAAGTCACCGGTCTGTGCATTTTGAGTCACCGGGTGTCGTGGCTGTTATGATATATGACATAGATACGGTCGTGCCAATGTGGCAACTGCTGTCTTCGCCCTTTCATAATGGTTTCTGCGGGGTTATCTAACGGGATTCGTTGTGAGGGGTTTTTCGGTCTTTGAGACATCCCTAGATCATCCCTTCTAAGTGAGTAGGTATCACTGACTTCGAGCCCAGCCTGCAGGGAACTCCAGGATGTCCCCCCTACTCCAGGCCCTCACCACTGTATAAAAAAAAAAATCAAGTCTGTTGCTAATCATCAAAAAGGCTGCAGTTTGGAGGGCAGAGCTCGGGTTCAAATCCTGGCTCGAAATGCCTGTCTTGGGCATGTTGCCCAGCACCGCTGAGCCACGGTTTTCTTCCCAAGTGTACCCTGGGGTTAAGGATGCCTCCTTCATCCTGATGCCGTGCACACAGCATCGGAACGGACGGGTGAAACACCACGCGCCCCAGGACAGCTCCACTGAGCAAAGGGGATGCGAACACCGCCCCGCGTGTACACGGTGGGCACACAACGGAAACCTGCCCTTCCTCCTCCTCCTCCCTTCTCTCCTTCTTCTCCCCCGCCCCCGCTACAGCCTGGAAAGTCAACACTCACCTGAGCCTATGTACGCGAAGAAAAATACTGCCTCTAAGGAAAGTAACTTAATCAAATAGCATCCCATGAGTGACGAATGGTCATACACTTAGCAGAACACCGTTAAAGGTATGGTCATCCTTTGATGGTTGTTACAGAGCAAAGAAAAGGAAAAAAATAAAGAGTAGGCAGGGAACCAGATTAGACATTCATCGAGTCTAATTAGTGCTTACTTGCAATGGAGACGTTAGCTGAGTCTAGGGTCCCCGCCTCTCTGGCTGTTAATGCAGAGTGAAGGGGGTGCTCATCTTAACAAGTCAAAGGCATGATTCACTCAGAGTTCACGTAGCCTTTCTTTCTTAGTTTGGGGAAGACCAGAAGTTGGGCGTAATTCTGTTCATGCTATAAAACTCCGATGTTTCATGACAATGAATTCAGATATAGAAAACTATCTTCCGCCTGAATAAGTTAAATTTCTTATCATTTCTTCATTTTTTCCCCCTCGTTTCTCCCATATGAGTGCTCTAGTTCGGACCAGAGTTAATCCTGTGTTAAAAATGACATCACTCTAAATGACTTCCCCTCATTCTAAAAAAAGGTAGTCAAGTTCCCATTTAAAAAATAATGCGTTCTTGAATAGGAAAAAGTGCAATAGGTTAATTTGACAAGTATGAATAATTCAACACGGAATCATGATTTTTTTTTTACGTATTTTCCACATTAAAACAAATGCATTATCATTGTGAAATAAACATTCTTTGGCACTTGTAACTCCCTGAGAGCTCAGAAAGGAGATAATTTTGTGTTTATTAGAAGACAGTAAGAGCTGGTGTGGCTCAGTGGATGGAGCCTGCAAACCACAGGGTCGCCAGTTTGATTCCCAGTCAGGGCACATGCCTGGGTTGTGGGCCAGGTCCCCAGTACGGGGCGTGTGAGAGGCAACCACACATGGATGTTTCTCTCCCTCTCTTTCTCTCTCCCTTCCCCTCTCTAAAATTAAATAAATAAAATCCTTTTAAAAAAGTAGACAGTAAGAACTGAAGTTTCACAAATTTGGAAAAAGTACATGCATACTTAATGTGTGTAGGAATTGACCTTTCTTTATTCACAAAGAAATCTCTGCTTTGAAGTTGCAGTTAGAAAATGTTAAGGTGAACAACATTGAGCAAGACTGGCACAAAATTCAGGGGCTTTGAAGAGCGCGTGCGTAAGAATTGATAGCAGTGACAACAAGGTGGCCACTTCTACTGGCGTAATGAAGTCAGCAAAAACTAAAAACACACGAACAAGATTTACGCTAAGTGTAGGGGTAAGTCAAGCTCTAAACGGGAGGCAAAATTAATATACACACATCTGACCACGCACAATCAACGGTTTAAATCCTTTTCGTCGTATCAGAGATGACAGAAAAAGAATACGATTCAAACCTGCCTTCTACCTTGCGACCTCGATTCCTTTCACGTAGGGCTGAACACAGCCACCTCTCACGTCTGTCTCATTTTGTGGTCAGTGACTCTTGTTGAACAGAAATTCTTAAAAAAACCCGAGGTAGTCCCTCCGCTCGTCCACAGTTTGTCTCCATTTTCCTCCTGCCCTGCACCCTCAGGGCATTTCAGACCACAGTATTCCATCAGCCTGCATCGAATCGATTCAGGAATTTTCCCCACATTTAAATTCCCCATGAAAAAACTCCAACGGGACAACAACAACCCGAGAAAAGCATGATGGGAAAAGTGCCAGAAGTGGAGTTAAAAACGAAGGCAGGATTTTTCTATCAGAAAGAAGGGGAAAGGGGTCAGGCAGAACAGAGAAAGCAAAAGAAAAAGCAGGGCAGGAAGGAGGGACGGGACCTAAATTAGAACAAGAGGCTATGTTTATTAATAACCTTGCTGACCCACGGGCCCGTGACGCAAAATACATTAAGTATTGTTGGGACACTCTGCTCTGTCAGTCAAAGGAGGAGCCAACGAGATGGTGTTGGAAGCTGCAAAGTTTTCGAGAACAGGCTTCCTGGAAAAATAAAATAAGCCAGAAGAAGGGGAAGGTATAGATAAGCTGGTCTGAGAAGCCCCGGGGTCCGGGTTCCCCTTTATTCCTCTTGATTGACCTAGAGCATTCTCTGCAGGGGGCCTTCTGCAGACGCTTTCCGCAAACTGGGATTTAGAACACAGGAGGCAAAAACATTTTTTTTTATGGCAAAAATAATACACGTCCATGGAGAACGTTCGGAAATGATGCAAAAGCACCAAGAAGTCCATGGCCATGGCCTGTAGTCCCGCTGTTTGAATAGAATCATAATCGAGACTGTGATACACACTCTGTAATCGTTTCCCTTCACTCTCGTATCCCCATCTATTTGTATATCTGAACAGCGCAGTGAGGCCGCACCGGAATGCGCTGTTTCGTAACCCGGTTCTCCCACCGGACAAGGCATAGTGAGTATCTTCTCAGGTTGTTAAAACTATCGCAAAACAAGGTTTTTATGCCGGCGCCCTATTTCCTTATCATAGGTGCGATCATTTCTTTGACCCCTAGTGAGATATGTGTGTTGTTTGAAACTGTCTGTTTTTATAAAATCTTCGTGTGCGTCTCTATTTCCTCTGGAAATTTCTATCAGTGGAATTCCTGGGCCAAAGGCATTTCGGGGGGGGGGGTCTACGTTTTGCGGCATCGCCCTCTGAAGTATTAAGACCAGGGTACGTTCCCACCTGTGCGCAATGTGAATGCAGAATTCACAAACCGTCATTAGCTTTTCCCAAACTAAGAAACTTGGACTCTTATTAGGATTTGTATTTCTTCGGTTATTAGCGATGTTAACTTTCTTCCTGTTTCTTGGCTATTTGTGGTGTTTTATCTGTATGTGATTTGTGTGTTATTTTTATTTATTCAAAACCTTGAATATTTGATTTTCTATTAAACTGTAAAAGTTTTTTGCATAGTAAGTTCATTACCACTTTCACCATAAAGGGCTGCAAACATTTTCTTCATTTTGTCATTTGATTTTTAATTGTTAATGGATTTTTTGTATATGTTAATGAATTTACGTACATAAATATATTTTTATTATTTCTTCCTCTGCTTTTATGTTTATAAAGGTCTTATACATCCCAGAGTCAGTTATATATTAACCTCTATTTTCTACTACTGGCTCTTTATATTTTTAAAGACATTTAAATTCCTCATTTCTTTAAAATTTATTCTGGTCCATGTGGTAAGAATCCATTTACTAAAATCTATTTATCTTACTGTTCGAAATATTGTATGCCATCGGGCCTGTTTCCTTGCTTTTAAATTTTATTTTAATATCTTTTTGTCTCCATCACTTCTTTTGCTGAAACCCTCTCTTTTTGTTCTTATCATTTAAGAAGATGCTTTGGTATCTAGTAATGCAAGTCTGTCCTCATTACAATTAATTTTCTGGATTATGCTCCCCATTTGTTATTCCATAAAACTCATCAATTTCAAAATGTAAGAGAATGTAATTTATACATCAAGATGTGGGGATTTGAGGTCTTCTAATATTGAGTTTTCTCATGTAGAAATAAAGTATGTTTTTTCATTTATCTTTCTTTTTTTTAATTTTATTTACTTATGTTTAGAGAGAGAGAGGAAGGGAGGGAGAAAGGGAGAGACACATCCATGTATGGTTGCCTCTCATGGGCCCCTTACTGGGGACCTGGTCTACAACCCAGGCATGTGCCCTGACTGGGAATTGAACCTGCAACCCTTTGGTTCACAGGCCAGCACTCAATCCACTGAGCCACACCAGCCAGGGTTCATTGGTAGCTTCTTGTATGTGCCTGTAATCTTGTATCAGGACGATGCTCTAACTCACTGAGCTACCCGTCCAGAGCTGGAGAAGTTCTAGGTTTTAGAATATATTTTTGGCTTAGGATTTTAATCAGCCTCCTTGAATCTTCTGTTCACTGGCCCCTGTATGTCTCCCGGCTCCTCTGCCCAGAATTGACCAATCTGACGCTATTAGTATATGAGTGCTATGTATACAGACAACCCCATCGCATATCCACAGATGCCGCTTTTCTAGAAACATCCACATTTCACTATAGAAGGGTTCTCCCCCAATTCTCAGACCAACGCATGACAACTCGGAACCACGATGGGTTTATTTGTCCCTCCCGTGAAGCTGCAAGGCTACCACCTGCCAACTGAAGACTTAGATGTTTTCTATTTGCATTTGAAGAAAATGCCAAACTATTTTCTCACACGGAAATTATCATTTCATTTGAATTTGCTGACTTTTCACCAGCGGGAAGTAAAAATAACCTGTGAGGTTTGCCCATGGCACGCACACAGGGTCCATGGCTTGGACTGCTTAGAACGATATGGGAAAATGGAAGGGAGGAACCCAGGCAACAGTTTACCTGTGGGGAGGGGGAGGGGGGAGGGAGGGGGAGGGGAAGCACCTGCGCTGCCGGCCAGACCTGATCACCTGGCCATGCAGACACATCCCTGTGTCGCTCTGGACCTCACTTCCTCATCTCTACGTGGAAGATCGTCACCAGTCTTGCAATGACAGATAAGGTGCGTTGGTCATTTGTTAGCACCCTTGGCACCTAGCAGGTATTTACCAAGAGGTCTCATGGGCTCCCGGCGAGGTTTGAAGGCAAGAATATGGTAGACTACAAAAGGCAGAGAAAAGAGCCTTCTCTATGTAGAGTCAACCCCAAATATGCTCAAGGATTTTAGGATTTACTCAACAGGCAATGCTGTACCTGAGGTGTACTTTTTTTAAAAAAAGGTTTTATTTATTTTTAGAGAGAGGGGAAGGGAGGGAGAAAGAGGAGAGAAACGTCGATGGGTAATCTCTCGTATGTGCCCCAACCAGGGCCTGAGCCGCAACCCAGACACGTGCCCTGACCGGGAACGACCCTTTGCTTTGCGGGACCACACCCAACCCACGGAGCCATACAGGGCAGGGCCTGGGGCACGCTTCTGAAGGGCTGCACCCCACCCCTGCCTCCGTCCCACCTCCCCTCTGCTTTCTCCTCTGTCTGGCTTGGCCTTCGCCATAAATACCAAGTGGTGCTGAACCCCTCTCTCTGTGCCATCCTGGTGGACCGCGGTTTTCTCGGCCTCTGACTGGGACCAGAAAGCTTCCTCATGTTAGTAATATACTAAAGCCATGCTCGTGGCCATGTGCCTGGCCTTTAAGAACTTCCTTGTCAGCATGCCTTAATTTTTCCGATCTGTTAACCTGAAAACCACCGTCATCAGCATCGCGCTAAGGCCTGAACAAAGCAGAAAAAAAAAATTTTTCTTCCATCTTTCCCAAAGTGAAGATACAAAACTGGATTTTTTGTTCTTCCTCGGTGGACGTTTCCATGTTATTATTGTTTAAAATCAATTATCCTTTACTCCATATTTTTTTCCTGTTGTTTATTTTATCTGTCCCTTGGCCCTGGAGGGGCAGCATGAAGGCCCCCATTTGGTTTTTATTAGTGTAATCAGTTCATAGCTGTTCTATACTGCTTTACTTATTGTGTTAATTTTCTGTACTTATGTCCAGAGGCAGCTTTCTGGAATACCAGATTTAAAAAAAAAAAAAAAAGAAGATCTAACTTATTTCTTCTTTAATGGGTCCAGTTGCCATTTATAGCTTCAGCTAAGATGGTCGAACGCCCTTGATTGACGAAGTAATGGGAAAAACATATATATAAAAACTAAATAAGTAAACGGCACCTATTACTTTAAATCTATCCACAGTAAGCCTAACAATTCCATTCACATGGCGAAGGTACAGCATGTCCTTGTTGGCATTCTCCTACCACATCCGTTCTTTGGATTTGCCTTGGATATGTCAAAAGCAGGAGACTATGTTGTCCTAGGTACTCTCTGGCACTCACTGTAGTCTGTTGCATAGGCGGCTCAATTCTGGGTGCCGGGGACCATTATCCAATCCCCGTTGGGGATTTTAAATGATCGTGGGCCTTACACGCACTTCGGTATTCGTGGGAGTGGTCCCCAGACTACAGTGGAGCCTCAAAGCAGAGCATAGGGATGAACTAAGGCACCTACACAGCGACAAGGGCGATGTCTGTGATAAGCGTAATGGTTAGGCTCTGATGTTAGGTTGTCTTCTGAGCACTGAAGCGAAGAGAACGGACGCTCTACACCTGCCCCGAACGTGGACCAGCTCTAAGGCCCCTGGGGACCTCAGCTGCCGTCTCTCTCTGGGAAGCGAGGAGGGGATTGAATTCGGGACTGGCTGCTTCCCACGCATTGTGGGGCCTCTGCAGACGGGCGTGGCACGTGGCACAAAATGGGGCCCAACGCTGTCACAGTACATTTGTATTATGCAGCCTCAGTGAAGCCCTGTTCTGAGAACGGTTATGGGGGCAGGGCCGTGGCTCGGAGTGGAAGTGAGAAGAGCTCCACATGGAGAGTCACAGGGGCCAGCTGTGTGACCTTGGCCAAGTCACCTCCCTCTCTTTGTCTTTTCTCCTTCGTCAAAAACGGGGTTGGAGCCCGTATGCCCCAACGCCCAGTGGCCAGAGCGGGGAGAGCGTGTTGGTGTGGCGTGATGCTCAGCGGGAAGCACACGAGCCCGCCATGGGGATGGGCCGCGAGGAGAGGACGGGGCGGGAATCTGTGGGCTCAGGGCCGGCTGGGAGTTCTACGCAAAGAAGGAAATGAGGCCTCTTGGAACTGCGTGTTTTTGAGCTGCAGGACATATCAAATGCTGTGCTAAAATCCACGCAATGCCAAGTTCTGAGCACAGCGCGTCGCCTGCTTCGTTGGTTTCTACACCTGTGGGTGGAGGTGAAGTTGGAGAACTTTCCTTCCAGGCCATGCCCTCCGAGGGCAATGGAAAGCGACAGGGCAGAGTCAAAAGCGCGTGTGAAAGAAAGACCGGAAGCGCCCATATACATTTCAATGGGAGCGCTCTTAAGGCATTTCAAGGAAGAGTCTGAGGAATAATTACAAAGCTTGAACAGAAAAAAAAATCTTAACTTTGATCTGATTTTCTCCCAGAAAGCAATTAGGTGCACTGAGGTCAAAATTCTCAGGGCTGGACCCAAACGCTTTCAGTTGAGTCTTAGGACTTCTATAATCTGCCTCTCCCCAACAGAAACGTTTTAAAAAATAGTCAAATGAATTTCCAGAGAGATTAATGTGTACATGATTTGCTGGTCAGCTTTCATAAAAACCACAGCAGCAAAGAGTAGGTAGATTGAAGTCATGGGACCACCCCGTTCATAAACGCAGACACCAGGAAAGCCGATTTGATGGAGTCAGAGGGTCAAGGCGCGTTTGGATTTTCCCTTCCAACGGCTCTACCCACAAGGACCTCAAAGGAAAACACAACTTCAACGAAGAGCACAGGGACGGACTAGGTTACCTGAAGAATAACGAAGGAGATAACGTACCTAAAATCAACACGATGGCCCTGGCTGGAGTGGCTCAGCGGGTTGAGTGCAGGCCTGTGAACTAAAGGGTCACTGGTTCAACTCCCAGCCTGGGTTGCAGGCCAGGGTGGTGTGCGAGCGGCAACCACACAGTGATGTTTCTCTCCCTCTCTTCCTCCTTCCCTTCCCCTCTGTCTAAACATAAATCAAAAAAATAAAATATAAAAAAAATCTACGTGGTAGATTGCTTTAATCTAGCCCCAGCGTTTGGTTGTGTTTCTCTTTAATTTTTTCAACCTGAAACCCTTCATAGTTCATGTCCATAAAGGCTAGATTGTTAGTCCGGGGGGTGGATAATGGATATCGGTCTTTATTTTGCATTCCCGATGCCTAGCACATGGACCTGAACTTATCATGGATTTCCACGAAGTGTTTATGACGTGGAATAAAAATAGCTTGTGAATTAAAAAAAAAAAAGTTGTGGAATATCTTTGCACCAGTAACTTGTGCCCCGACTAGGAAGCCTGGCAGGGCCCAGGAGCAGTGGCCTGCGTGAGACCAGGCTCCGTTCCGCGTGCCACCGATCCCTCGCAGCCGTGTCCCGGTGACCTTGACTTTCTCACCCACCAGCCTGGCCCATGGGACAGGCCGTTGGGTGAGAGGTGAGAGAATCTTCGGGATGCATTACGGCGATGTCAGATAGGAACAAGCTGAAGATCTAAGCCGGAGCCTGTGTCCCCCAGCCCCACAGGAAGAGAAAGGAGGTCCCGGATGGGGACCTCCTGCTCTGTGGGAATCTGGGGAGTGCACATATCTACGCCTGATCCGAGTGCGGCGGGGACTCTGAATAACCCTCAGGATGCCGGGTATGGGCTCATTTAGAGAACTGGTCAGGTGGCTGGGCGCATATTAAAATACAATGCAGGGTCCGGCAGAAGTAATGCCCGTGTGAGTGTGGTTGGTAGGGTAATGATATGGGTGTCATAATTGACAGTGTTAATTTGAGCATTTCACCTAAAATGTCCTAGGGCGTGCTTGAGTGTGATATGGTTACCTTAGAGAATGCTATGCTCACAATTTTGCAATAAAAGAGTTTGTAATAAAAAAGGGGGGTGTTATTTGTGCCGGCCCTGTATAGTCACATCCCCCAAAAGGGTCTATTCAGTCCATCTGTCTGTCTATCCCTTTCTGATATTAACTTTGTCCGGAGCCTTTTTAGAGGGACATCGCTTGCCCATACCGCCTTCCTCAGTGAATAACAGTGTGGAAAGAACGGAGACCAAATCAGAATAACGCACACTGGCGAAAGTCCTATAATTGAAATCATTATTGCTGCAGACACCATTGCTTTAATCAGCCCGCTCATAAATCAATGCTTTTCACAAGTGAGGGTTTAAAATAAAGTGCCGTTAAACAGCCTGGGCCTCTTAAAAGGTATGATGCAATCGGGAGGCTCCTGAAAATGGAGAAAAAAGTGGTTTCTGAATGGATCCACTGGTTCTAGCGTTTTATCTCCCACTCAATTAAAAAAAAATATTGCCTGGTCCTTTCTTAGAAATGGCATAGTGGAGGTCTGTAATGGCCAAGCCTTTAACCCATTCAACAAATTGACTCCCAGGAACAGTTAATATTTGACGTTTAATGGCTTTTTCTGGTTGGAGAGGAAAAGAGGTTTCTTTCCTTCCTTTCTTGGGTGACTTTTCAGAGATCACCTTGCGAGCTATAAGGGGGGAGAGGATTTTCAGAAAGTCAAGTGCATGCATATGGATTTATATATGTGTGTATGAGTACGCCAAACCCTCCCGTGTACCAGGAGCTGCTGCCTTCCTCCCAATAACTCCACAAGGCAGGTGCTACTATCGCCATTTCACAAAGAAAGCTGCAGAAGCTCAGAGAGGTTAATTGCTTGCATGAGGTCACACAGGAGTAAAGGAAGGGAAGCTGAGTCTTGACGCCTTCTGCCTGCCGGCCTCTAGCTGCACTGCATACCCAGGTAGGTGTGCACAGAGCCAGGGCGAGGGACCAAACGCCACGCCAACGGTCCCCACGCCTGGAGGGGCCATTTCTGCAGCAGAATTTGGTACCTAGCGAATGACGCCGTGTCATCCCCAAATGTTGAAAGAGCCCAGTCAAAGCGGATGAGTAGGGAGGTCAGGCGTTGTCTCATCAGAACAATGCCGACACAGAGTTCAAATGAATCGTCCGAGCTCCTCCAAGCTTGCGTTAAGAGAAAGAAACGACCAGCGAGGCATTGGTGGGGAAAGGGTGGAACCCGCCCCCCAAAACCCAGCCTCTATTCAGTCACCTCCAGTTAGAAAATGTCCATTTCAACCACGTCACTACTTCACTTTCTGCATGTCATAAATTCGCTCCCAAAGGCCAAGGGGGTTCTCTTTCTTTTCTTTCTTTTTTTCCTTCTTCCCACAAAACCAGGTCTTATTTAGGCCTCTTGCAAAGCTGCCCAAACCAACTGCCCCTTCATAGGATTATCCCTTGCAGAGCTCAGGTGATAGGCCTCCTTGGGTTACAGAGTCAAAGCTTTGATTTCTTTATTTTTAGAGAGAGGGAGGGAAACACGGATGTGAGAGAGAAACGTCCATCGGTTGCCCCTCACACGCACCACAGGCGTGTGCCCTGATAGGGAACTGAACCCGAGACCTTCCAGTTTGCGGGACGATGCTCCGACCAACTGAGCCACACCGGCCAGGGCACATGGTTCATTTTAAATAAAAAACAAATAACAACCACTACTACCAACAACAAGACATTCTAACCCCAAACAACTCAGCACCCACCAACAGAAGCCTGAAAAGTTCCACTTTATCATGAAAAACCCGAGGAAATAAGTAGGAAAGCTTAGACCCAGAGCCATAGCCCAACTTGAAAAGCCTTACTGGGACCAGCTAATAAGGTGATAGGTAGCTACCCGAAGTAACACATAAATGTTTTAAGCTCTTTTCTCTGGGTGGGAATTTGATACCCTGTGTATGGTCTTATACTAAGAGAATCTAATTCCTATTATTCTGCCAATTTAAGGAGGCAAATCTTATAAGGGAGCCAATCTTGTATGGATCCCTTTTCATGCCCATGAAAAGCACATTGTTCAGCATCACCTGAGAATTTTCCTGTGGACTGGGCCCTGGACCACAAAAAAGTCTTAACTTTTTTGTGTGTGATAACAAGTTTGAAAATATTAAAAGCATCTGTGGTGTTCCAGGAAAACAAAAACAAAAACAAAACACATGTACTAACACTTATACCACATTTCGTGATATATCCATTTACTTTTACCCAGGGGTCTTTGCAAATTTTTTTTTAGGTACGCTGCTGGCTTGTGGTTGTAAGTTAAATTTCCCTTTCTCTGTTGGCTTCCAGAACGTTCTTTGTTCTGCAGAGTCTGGGGGATGTCGTTTTGTTAATGGTTCAAACACCGATGCAATTTCTCCAGAGCCTTGTCTACAACTGGGCAACTAATGTTTGTAAAGTAAGTAAGTATAATGGATAATGTAGTTTCAACGTTTTCTTGAATACGACAGCATGTTATCACGCACACTCGGGTTCAGATGCATGGCTAACACCTGCCTTTCGGGGTTTCCATTTTAGGAGGGAAAAAATACACAGCATGCATCCCCCCCCCCAGAGTCAAAGGCAGTGTAATGGATGTTGTAACAAAGAGAAAAGCTTCGAAACGTGAGTGGACAAGATCACGCACGGCTCTCCTGACCACGCCTACCGAAGTGCACCTTCATTAAGCACGTGTGAAGTGCACGTGGGTAGAGCAGGGTCACGTGGCCGTGAAAATGGGTTGACGGTGCCCTTGTGTGAGATTCTCCCAGGGCGCTGATGCTGAGTTTAAACAGCGCTCGGCCGTCCAAGCCAGGGCGTGGTTTCTCCCCGTGAAATATTTTCACCATCGGGAACAACCAAATTATGATGACTATTTCTATTTTCTGCTATTTAAAAATCTTTAGGCACGAATCCCAAAGGGCTTTCCGGGTAGTCCCTGTTCAGGGTGGTGCCACCGGAAGACAGAAATGCCACGCTTGTCTGTCTATGGCGGAAACTTCCCCCGGGCAGCGGTCTCAGCCCACGTTCCCGGCGACGGGGGAAAAATACGAGCCACCACGCATCTGGCCAAATACACAATGCTTTATTGCAAGGTGAAATTCCTTCCTCACCCCAGCTGGTGAACAGTTATGCCCCGGAGCCCAGGACGGTCATGCCTTGTAACTTTTTAACCTAGTTAGTGCAACTGCCAATATTATTCCTATTCACATGAATGTCTAATCCTTTCTCGAATCTCGCTAGACTATTTGCCTCGACAATGTCCTGCAGCAGCAAATTCCACAGGTAGATTATACGCTGTTTTAAAAAAGCATTCCCTTTTATTCGCTTTCAATTTGTTACCTTTTAACGTCACAAGATGGCCCTTGTTTTTGCATTAAGTGGCGCAGGGAGCAGGCATTTCAAATTGAGCCTTAATCCTTCCAAGCGCTTTCTTTGCCATTATTAAAACCCGATCTTTGTGTATCTTCTATTTGGCATCTATAACCTTCGTTGAATAAGATGATTGGTATATAAACACACAGTAGGCACTGGGGGAAAAAAAAGCTCTCCTTGATAGTCAATGTCATTTCTTGGACAATTAGTTTATTGAGCACCTACTATGTGCAGGAACTTTTCAAAGTATTGCACAGCCAGCTCTGAAGAAGACGGGGTCCTTGTTCTGAAGCGCCTGATTTTCTAGGGAGAAGACGGCAGTAAAATAGTGAATGAAGATATACATTGCGTGGTTTCAGGTGGTCTTAAGGAATATTGGAAAACTAGACAAGTGTGGCAGGAAACAGACAGCAGGGGCCACTGGCTTCCTGAAAAGGGGACAGTTGAGACCGGTTCTTAAAGTGTCCTCTATTAATATCTCCATGGAAGTGAACTCCAGTTTTCAGGACAGTGCCCGGCACTAGTCAA
>PVKM010015249.1:0-28105 GCA_004027735.1 Carollia perspicillata | reverse complement strand
AATGAAGGGTGTGTTCATAACAATTTACAAGGTGCTTGAATTGCATAGATAAATTAGAAAAAGTTCAAACTTAGAAATGGCCTTGTGCCTAAGGTTAGATTGTCTGTGATTTTGTTATTTGAAATTCCATGCCCCTTATGAAACAAAGTGATGGAAGCCAGAATTACCATTCCAGTATTTTTATTTCCTTTAAAATCAAATATTGTCTTTTGTTTCATTTGACTTACATATGAGTATTATTTAGTTCCTAGCTCTTTTTCTATAAAAGAACAGTATGATATAATAAAAATTAGTTCTTCTGGTTTCTGAACCATGCTGCATCCTATTTTCTTTTTTTTTTTTTAATTTTTTAAAGATTTTATTTTTATTTATCTTTAGAGGGGAAGGGAAGGAGAGAAGGAAAGAAATATGAATGTATGGTTGCCTCTCATGCATCCCCTGCTGGGAACTGGCCCACAACCCAGGCCTGTGCCCTGACTGGGAATCGAACCACGATCCTTTGGTTCGCAGGCCCGTGCTCAATCCACTGAGCTACGCCAGCCAGGTCCATTCTGTTTTCTAGATACTGTGCTATGGGCTACTCACACGCTTTCCATTTTCTAAGAGAAGTAATAATGAACAATACACTTTCTCACCTTGTTCCTTCTTAATATAACTCAAAAGCTATTATGAGGTTTTACAGATAAAAATCTGCCCTAGGCCAGAAAGACAACTTGTGCCTGGTGACAGTATTTAGATTCCCCAAAATCCAAAATAAAATGAACCAAAAGAAACTACAGTTTATTTTATCCCATTGTTCTTATTTTCCCAGGTCTTTCAGAAACTTTAGTCTCTTCTAGTTTCTTAATTCCATGGCATGTGGGTTATGTTCAGTTACAAAGTCACCCTTTCATCACATTTACCCTGTTAGAGCTTTTCATTTCTCTTTACTTTGTGTTAGTCAGCATTTGGCCTCCTCATTGGAATCACTGTAGCTGGGCTCTGCTATCTCACTGATTGGCACATGATAACAAATGTATATTAGTGTAGTAAGAAGGTAGACCGGAAGACTTTTCCTCATTATTCTTCATTGGATGAATTTGAGGAAAGATCCTGTATATAAATACAGTTTAATTTTTTTTGAAAGACTGATCATTTTACGTGTGTATGGAGAATACTTTTAACAAAATTTTCTCATTAAAATTACAGATGTGCATTAAAAAAGTATAGAGGTGGGAAAGATGTATCTGAGCTGTGTATTATTTTGTATACATAAGATTGGCATTTCTAAATAACGAAGCTTAAAACAAAGTGTCCCATTTATGGCCAAATAGACTTGCATGCCAACAGAAAGACAGTATGGTATTGAAACCATATGCAATTCTAGCCATATTTTTTCTCTTTTCTCTTCATGGGTATTGCATGATGGTATTTCTAATACAAATACTAATATGCTTTAGAAATAATGGCACTCGCAGGTCTTTCATCATATTGTATCACTGCTTTATCATATTAGGCTAATACACTGCGAGAGTTGGTAGAACCTCTCCATGCCAAATCGGATCCACTTCTGTTGGCACTCAACCCATTGGACTCACAGATTGATAAGCTAATGTTTAGAGAATTTAGATCGGAGAGAGTCGGCACGGCATACTCAACATCAACCTCTTGCAAGCAACTAAAATGGCCTCGTCCTTGCTGTTTATAACAGGAAACAGACTTTTAAAAAGCTTAGATCATCAAGTGTTTTGGATTGGGGGCCTCCCTAAAGGGATATTAAGAGGGGCAGGCCACTCTTAAGAAGAATGCAAGCTTTCTACACTGGAACTAGCATAAGATCAAAGCCAATCAAGATGGAAAACAGTGACAGAAAATCTGCCATTTCTGTGGGAGAACAGAAGGGGAAGGGTATTGACTGGGAAGGGCTCTTGTGGTGACACCTCAGTTGTGTTCTCCTGACACCAGGAAAGGAGAGGGATCAGCTCCCATCACTAGGAAACCCTGGCTTTTTAATGGACTCTTTGGTGGCCTCTTTAAGGCAAAGCAGAGGAAGCAAATTCTGTGTGTTAAGTGTATTTTTGCATTTTTAAAAATTGACATGCTGTATTGTACTAAATTTAAGTGTAATCTATTAAGGCAAAATATACACAACCTGCTCTGAAATTTACTGTTTATTCTATTAAAAAGTGTATTCAGGTGCAACACAGAGACTGCTTTTGGTGACACTAATGAAAAAGATTCCTCACGCCAGGCTTTATTAGATTCCTCAGCTAATATCCTATTTTTTTTCCTTACTTCTTGGCACTTGTATACAAATGGTGTTGCCTCATAGGACAGGCATGAGCTATTCTTTTCTGTAAAATTTTCCGAATCTATAGGCTGTGGTTTTCACTTTTGAAAAAGTATTTTGTCTGGATGTCTTTCAAACTAGCTTCAGATATTATTTAATACTATGTAACTGGGTCCCTTATGGCTCAATATTGCTTATTTTTCTTCTGTAGTGGATGTGAAATTTCCTTTATTTAGTTGGATAAAATACTCTGTAATAATTTCAATGCTAATTAATGGATATTTCATACTGTGCAATGAACAGATAATATAACATTGTATTTGGAAATGTTTTTTTCTTCCTGTCGCCGCAGTGTGTGGTATTGCATAATGTGAATACCTGTAAAAATATAAATTACTTAAAAATAAAAATATGACCAATTGGTATCAGATCTTTTTAGATAGCTAAATAATTTGCTAAGTATGCTTGATAGTAAATATCTTTCTAAAGAGCAGTGATATTTGCTTCTTTCTCACAAATGGAATTTGTGTTGTGAATAAAATCACATTGATCTGCCTTACAACTGCCTCTGTGCTCTAGCCGTTTTAATGTGTTTTTCTAAGTATATATAAAAATGGTGGTTCTGGTATGTAGAAATCCATCAGAAAGCATTTTGTTGGTATTTAATATTAGTGGAATTGCCTCGGGTCGTTCTCCCTGTTTATTATAGTGAAATTTTATGATATGAAGAATTTTTTTGAATTAAGGACTATGTTGACTCCACATTGATTTTTAAACATAATCATCTCTTAGCTTTGATTTTAAAACTGCCCCCTTTATGAATTCCTGTCTAAGAATTAGACACCTCGACCTGCATGTCTCTATTAGTTAAATCTTCTAAATTCTGTGGGTAGATGTAGAATCAGTCATTCATGTCTGTGGTTGTCCTTCAAAGAACCTATCCTTTGGGTCAATAAACCAATGCCAAGGATACCAACATTTTGCCATCTGAACTATTCATCATAAAAACAACTGTAGTACCCTGGAAATTCAATCACTGCCATATACTGTGGCATGAAACCACATAACTTGGCAGAAATGACATGCTGAGAGAATGAAGTACAAGATAAACTCCAACTCTGCCTCTTTGTCACATCTTTATAGAAGTAAGCTTTACTGTTCTGCAGAAGGAACTGACAGACACTAATATGGGCTGTACCTGATTTTGGTGAAGCACAAAGTCATTCTGATACAGGGATAGATTTCACGTGTTCTTTAAAAATACACTTAGCAATACTGGTGGATTCACTCAAGCTGACTTTTAAAAGAAGAGTTTTTTTTTCTCACTGAAAGTAATTATTAGAGAATTACTGTTATTTCAACTAAGACAAAAAAACAGATTACTTCAAATTATGAAAAGGGTAGTTGATTACAAAGCAACGAGTAAAATCCAGCTTTTAAAATCTTATACTTTTTAATGATCTAACCAACTGCTCTCCCCCCCCCCCCCGCAGCTTTACAATGCCAGACATAGCTATCTAGCTGACTTATATAAAAGCAAGAATTAAGAGAAGTGGCATTTAATTATAAGACAACTTGAAGTACAGTTTAAACTCCTAAATACATAATCATCTTTAGCATAAAACCTATAAACATTCAACCTATCTACATTAAACCCATTAAAAGTTTATTTGTCACCTTACATAAAAATAAGTTAATCATCATGGTGTGCTAGTAAATTAGTATTCACAGAAAATATTCCCGTTGTCTCAATGCAAATGTTTAATTGACCTTCATGACAAGAATAGTGCTCCACATACGTGACACCATTAGCCTGGAAGCCTTCTGTGGTTGTACAAGAACGAATGCCTCTCACATTTGACTGGTGACTAATGCTACTATGTCCAGCCTTCTCTCCCCCTTGTGACTTAGCCTTTCCCGGCTTTCTGTGCTCATTACCCAGCTGTGCTGTGGAAGGAACAACTGTTTCCAGAAAGACATCGCTATCCAATTATAAAAAAGCACAGTTCCTTTCCAAAACATGTACCAAAACTGATTATCCATTCTTGGCTTGGTTCTTCACGAGCCTAGTTGGTATACTTGTTTTGTTTCCTTTCCATTTTTTTCCTGTCTTTCAACACTGTCATCACAATCATGGGGAAATGGGGAGGACACCAGAATGAAATTTTGGATCGCCAAGTTTGTGTTCTGCTGTCCTTAGTCTTCACCAAAGAAACATGAGTGAAATTGTACAGTAGACTGTCATAAATAGTGCATGGTCACCTGACAGGGAGCCCTCTTTGGAGTACTGTGCGTACAAAATAGAGAGAAGCACCGCTCATTTTAAACCTTGGATGCATGAGGCACCATGCCAGATAGAAGAATGGGAAATGCAAAGGACAGCAGGGTTTTTCCGCTCAACGACAGTCACAGTCTAGGTCTTTGGAGGAGGGTGTACATGGGGCCAATGAGGCACAGGAAGAAAAAAACTGGAATTTCTCCTCAGGTCTTATAGTTCATTTTCTTCAAATTTATTTTCTGTCTCTGTTTTATGACATGCATACCTATTAATGTAGAGTAATTACATGTATATAAGTTATCAGAAGCAGTAGTGTTTTTAACTCATAAGTGTACACAATCAAAAAGTTTGGAAACTACTGAGCATGAATGTAAGGAAATATGTCAACTGAAGACCTCTCAGTATTTGAGAAATGTATTATCATCTGCTAATAATCCATTTGCAAGAAAGTTCCAACAAACTATTATTTTGCATTAGGTAATCTTTTCTTTGACCTTTTCTTTATCGCTACATGGAGGGCATATGCAACCTGAAAGCACTAAGCAATCAGCTGTTGTGATGCTCACCGCATAGGAATAGGGTCACAGTATTTTATATTGTAGCTAGAGTATCAATGAAGCAATAGAGGGTCCTCTTTTGCCCCTGCCGTGTATGACACAGCCATAAATGACCCTCCCTTGGCATAGAAGTTAATTTATAAATCAGTTCTTTGTGATGCTCAAATCTATCAGTCAATGAAATTTTATGTAGTAAGGAAAATGCCATATGTTCTCTTTGCTTTAATACAATTGGAAATCGCACAGTTGATCATCTGACGCAGAACTAATTTACATGTTGTAAACATAAATATAATGTGGGAGGGAATTTAATTGTGCAAAAGCCCAGAATTCCTCAATAAATTAGATACCAGTTAAAAGTTTATTGTAGCAGCAGTACACTTCCTCGTTAGGAATCACTGAAGGCTCCTAAATATGTCCTCTGGTTTGCATGTGGTCTTCTACACTTTGCCAACTTTCAGAAATTCATTCAAATTGCAAAAGAGCTGGTATTCCGCCAGTGCTCCAATGGCATGTTGAAAGTCAATCAGGAAGCAGACTTCACCAAGTGCTTGCCTGCTCTTCTAAAGCAAGCCTCTTCTAGAAGAAAAAAGCAAGGGTTTAAAAAGAGAGAAACCAGAAGAGAAGTGAGAAGGAAACAAAGAAGAAGAGGGCAAAAAGAGAAGAAAATAAAGGTGCTTTCATATTTTCAGTCGCGACAGTAGCACCAGTTGACTTAATTGGTATTCATCTGAGAAAAAAATCAAGGAAACCAATTGAAAATTATAAAAGAAAATAAAGGTCTGTTTTTGTCTTGAATGTTGAGTTCTGTGTTGTTTTGACTGTTGAGCTCAGTGATTCCGATTTATAATGTGATTCTGCCCCTCACCCTCCTCCTTTGAAAATTAAAGGATTCTTTGTCTAGTCTTACAATGTTCAGTGATTGGTGGCATCCTGTGGTAGCCTGGCATGTCCGTCCCTCATCCTTCCTCATCCCACTGCTGTGTCTTGTGATGTTGTACATGTGTATGATGTGTAGAGGTGGTGGGTGCCTTACTTATCTCTCATAGGAGCCACGCTATTCCATTATTAGGAAATGTTTCTGTGCTCTGTCTCATTGTGATTTCTTGTTCATATGTGCTGCCCAGAGATAAATCTATATTCAATTTTTCTTACAGCTATCAAACCAGATTCTTTGTAGAATTATGTTGTCCTTTGGTTGAATGCCTTTATTCCCTCTTAATGGCAAGAACAAAGGGGAAAAAACTGTCAGTTTTTAGTTATTGAATAGCTTTGTTTATCACTTTTATGTTAAAATCTTTACATATCCTTTTAAAAGTAAAACTACATTGAAACTCTATAAAAAATCATCTGGCCCAGTATTCCACAAACTTTAAGAACTGGGAAGAAATAAAACTGGGTAAGAATGTTTTTAAAACAAAATATATACTCCCTACAGTTTTAGGTAATATGGAAGGTTATTTGTAAAATGAAAATTGACTATGTAAAAACATTCTGCTCCCTTAAATCTTAAAACTATAATCTGAATCCCTTTTTTCTTCACCTTTCAAAAACTGCAAAACTAATAATACATTAGAACGCCTGATACCTAAACTACTGTAATTCACATGCAGGCCTCCCATTTCTCTGTCACTCTCTGCTCTGTGAAATTACATCAAGTTTTAGATGTAGTCTTGCCTTGAGGCTAAAATAACAACTGCTAAATAATTCTTAAGGGTCCTTTCCTGGCCTGTGATTTTATGACATGGAATTATGCTGTTCAAATGTATCCTTGTTTTTACAACTCCATTTAGTTACTCTGAATGACCTTATGATTTTGTGCCTTCCTGGCTCCAAACCATTCTCAATTAAAATTCACTATCCCATTTCATTCTTGCTCTTAACCCACAAAGCAGTTTCTCCTTTTTACAGTTCTCCATCCATCCATCCCTCAAAATCCTCTAAGTGTTGCCAACATTCAACGATGAGCCAACAGAAAATTTGAAAGCTGTTATTTAAAGGGATTTCTGTGTTTTTAGATTATAGTTCTAAAGTAGATACATGATTAGGAAGTTAAAATTCATGGAATTAGTAATAGTATGTGCTGACGATAACAAGGAACTTTCTAATGGAAGGACTCAATTATCATACCTAGCAATAGTTGCTAACCTCAGCATCAGAGTGAAAAATTGAATATGAAACTTAAATGAAGCTGTTTTAATACTAAAGATGGTCCCTTTAAGTTAAGGTACTGTGTTTGTGGGCTTCAGGGGTGGTTTTAGGCATACTCTAAAAAGTTTTTAAGAATGCTGCATTTTAAGGGAGTCTCACAAATTCATGAACACTAAATTGTTAAATACACAGCTGAAATGATTATTGACAAAATTGGCAGTATCAAATTCTTATTAAAATCATAAATTCTGGAGTTACACTACCCAGTTGGAATTCTAGCTCCCCTAGATACTGTGACCTTGAACAAGGTGCTCCCCTGCTGTAAAATTAAAATCAAATAGATCTACTCCTAGCTTTGTTGTAAGGATTAAATGAGATTATGACCATTAAGCATTTACCCTATTGTGTGGCACATATAAATATTTACTATTATTGCTAATTAGAGAGTCTTTTTGAACTATGTCAGAAAGCCTAAAATATTCAATGGACCGTGATAGAATAAACAACATTCCATATTTACTCCTTGAGCAAATACAATTAGTACTCCTCAAATAGGACTCTGGCTCTCTATTAATGGAGACGATGGAAACATGTTATCGCCCTAATCCTATCTACCACCACAAGTAAAATCCAAGTCCATCTTTGTTTATTATTGTTGAGAAAGGTATGACACCAATATTCAGGCATTTAAAGAACAAGATGGGCGTTTGACTTGTTCAATAGTTCTAAGGTCCTTTCCTGAACCACTCTTTAAGATTTTTTTCTCAAAATTATTTCATTGGAGTGTTTTCTTCCGGGGTCTTACAAATGCTAAGTAGTTTCTCTTAGTATATGCCAGATTTCTCCTTAATTTTCATGTAAACATATTCCCCTATTTGATTAATCAGAGCATTACTATTGATAATTTATGATCATTTAGTATATTTACAATGTGATGGACCTTATTATAGCACTCACATGAAACCTAAAAGGCACACGATAGGAAGATTTGTATAAGCAAATAGATTTCAATGAATGCCATTCCATTTTATGAAGTCTGAAAAAATGTAAAAAGTCAGTTTATTGCTAAACCAGGAGAGCTCTCATTAATCAGCATTTCTATGCTTACCAATATAATGATAAGGGATGTTTATTAATGTTTTATAATATTATGTGCAGGATTGTTTCTGTGTTGTGTACCTTTTGTACTCTACTTCTTCAAACTTAATGGACTCAAGATATTTACAGGGATTTGCTACTAATACTAAGCGAATATTTTGTTAATCGAAGCATCCTATTATTTGATCATTCTAAAATGATTGGCTGCCTGTCGCTAATCTTACCAAGTAAAACTAGCAGCTGTGGGTTTGTTGGGTTTTGTTTTTTTTTTTTTTTTTGATGTAATAGACTGTCTTTCCAATTATTTATTATCTTGTTTTTTAGATGATTTTTAGTAGGTTTTTAGTAGATTTTTGGAGTGTCAAATACATGTTTGTTACACTGGATTCATTCCTCTCTCTTTTTGGACATTGCAGGTGAAAGTGGGGAAGAGAAGTTAGGAGACTCGTTGCAAGATTTATACAGGGCACTGGAGCAAGCCAGTCTGTCACCACTGGGAGAACATCGCATTTCAACCAAAATGGAGTACAAGCTATCATTTATAAAGAGATGCAATGATCCTGTGATGAATGAAAAACTACACAGGCTGAGAATTCTCAAAAGCACTTTAAAGGTAAGATAGGAAATGGAAGGAGAAATTTGTGTTCGAGAGATTCATTCCTGAGTTCAAAGGCAATTACCAGAAGGAATACAAAATGGGATGGGAGGGGGTGGCTTGGGCAGGATATGTAAACAGGAAAAACATGGAGCTGAGCTGTTCTTGTAGCATAATAAGTGAACTGGTAAAGAGGAAATAATTTTAACTTCTCATTAACATCTCAAAGCACTGACTAAATTTCATGTGACTTAGTTCAAGGAGAAAACAGGATGTAATCCATATTTTTTCCAAAACATGCAAGACTGGTGTTATTGCTCAATCTTTCATTTTACTAAGACAAATGTGCCATGTAGTGTAAGTAATACAGTTATTAGAAGAACACAGCATGCATGCAAAATGCAGTAGTGGGTGCTAAAAGGGTTTGCGATATTTCAGGACTGTCTCCTGAAGCGCATTTAGATTGAAGCCACAGTGATTCCTGTTCCATGTAGAAATTTTAATTGTTCTGTTTACACTATTAGTTCCCAATTCACATGTTACTTTCCTATCATACATTTCCACAAGTGCTCACTCTCTGTGGTCTTCTTATTATGCCACCCCCAGATTGGTGAGGAAGTGGAGAGGAGAGGGGAGCTGAGAGGCAGGAAATCAAGGAGGGAGAAAACTGAGTGCCCTCCCTGTGTGTGGCTGGCAGGGAGAGGGCCTGCCATAAAAACTCTCCTGCAAGCAGGCCTCACACCCTTGAAAAATCAAAAACAGAAAAGAATTATCCTACTGAGCAAAAGGGCAAAGGGCTCCTTAGGGAAGTATTCCACATTCATAGTATGGTGCTGAGGTTTTGTGATTTTGAAACATAGATGAGTACCAAAAGATAAAATAGAACATGGATGATTTGAAAAACATTTCCCTTGGCAGGTGGGCAAGTTTTCAGTCAAAACGCTTTCAGTTGGTATTCATGCAAATACTATTGCAAATCCATGGGACAACCTAATGGCCTTTTGGTAACTAAGACCAGAATTTTAAAAAGAGCTGTAATATTCCTAAGAATAATTCTGGTGACCAAACTTACTCCAAAGATGTCTTTACCCTCTCACCTAACAGGTCCCCACCCTGCACCCCCACATTCAGGTCCAAACTGCTTGGTTGGTATAGCAGGCAGGCATTTCGAAGCTTCACATATTTTAAAGACCTGCCCCTGTCCCTCTCTCTTTCAGCCCCTTGCCCCTATCTTTTATGCTCTGTGGCTTCCAAAAAAAAGTTTCCTTCCAGTAGCAAAGAATATGTTCCATTCAATGAGTAGCGATGTCACCAGGCATGTGATGCTCTACTCTCTAAGGCAAAGAAGGACAAAAATCACTGTAAGGAAATGTGCCTTAGAAGATGATCTGACTTTGGGGGGGGTGTACACAATGCAACATACAGATCATGCGTCATAGAATTGTACATTTGAAACCTATATGATCTTATTAACCAATACCACCTGAGTAAATTTAATTTAAAAAAGGAAAGAAACACAAAAGAAATGCCCCTCATTGGCAAAAATAACAAACTATAGAGCCCTATACTTTTTAGTGTGGGAAATTAATAGGAAATGGAAATATCCCATTAAGGAAGGACAACTGCCCAAGCAACCTTGGGTGTGTGTCATTCCTGGAATTGTAATAGGACCTTCAACAAGCACAGGGGGACTCAAAGCATCCTTTGTTCCAACCCCACTAACTCTGTCTGGTCCCAGGGGCCAGAACAAATGCTTCGGCACATGACTGTCTTTCCCTTTCAAGTCTGGCTAGCCCAGAAGTGTGCCTCCCCACTTCCTGCAGAACATTCCCTAGATTTCTCTGTCCCTTCCTTGGATCCACAAAAGACAGGTACTGACCACCGATCAGGAGAGAAAGGACAGTGTAAATGTGACTCGAGGCAGAATATGGTAAGTCCACCCAATGGCAGTGATGAAGTGTATGAAAGAGAGATTTTTTTTTCCAACCGATGAAGGAAGTTTTCAATAAATGAGAGGCATTTGAACTGGATCTGAAAGAATGAGGAAGGTTTCCATAGGTAGAGATAGTAAATGAGGACAAAAAAGTACAGAGTGGGCAGTATAAAGCATACCTTGGGGGTAGAAAAACATATACTAGGATTTGAATCTAAATAGCTGAGTTTGGATATACCAGAGCCATTGCTGATAGGCTTCTTAATTTTTTGCCTATTAACTTTTTTACTTTAAATGTAAACAACAGCTTGCCCACATCTTAACCATTGAATCCTTTTGCTTTTCAGGCCAGAGAAGGGGAAGTAGCCATTATCGACAAAGTCCTAGACAATCCAGACTTGACATCTAAAGAATTCCAACAGTGGAAGCAGATGTACCTTGATCTTTTCTTGGATATCTGTCAAACCACCACCTCAAATGACCCATTAAGTATTTCTTCTGAAGTAGATGTAATCACTTCCTCTCTAACACACACCCATTCATACATTGAAACCCACGTGTAAGTGTATTCTGCCTTCAGGCCATCTGGTATCTTCTGGTACTTTGAACAAGTATATAAGGTAGTTTTTATATCAATGTGTGGGACACTTGATAAGCTATACTTCAGTGTTACCAAACTATATGAAACAAACCATATATGGTCATAATACTATTGTCTTTAATGAGCATTTGTATATTTTATATGCAATTAGTGCTCAGTTTATGTTTACCATGTGCAAAATCAACTGTCTTCAATGACTTAAAATTAACTTTTGCAGACTATTCTGAAGACAAGTGGTCTTCAAGTAGAAAAAACACAAAATGGCAGTTTTCTACCTACGGTCATCTTTTCTCCCTTTAAGTTAATTTTATATAAACAAGACTTCAAAAGTAAATCACAGTTTTTCAGGTGCAGACATCCTTGTGGGTGGGAAAGAATTTAAACCTTTTTTATATTTATTAAAATGTTCTAAGGATTTTTCTTAAACATTGCACAAAGTTTAATGCTGTAGTTTTATTTTTGTGAAATGTAGATGCGCCTACAAGAGTTAAGCAAAATAGAAGAGCATCAACATAAGAGAAGTCAGGTATCTAATATTCGTCTTAACAGTCTATTAACTTGTGAAAGCTGGTTAATGGGAATACTATTCCAAATCTATGGGGACACTTAATGGTGTATCAGGGCAAAGCTTTGTAAGATGTTTTTGTAACTAAGACCAAAATTGAAGATAGAGCTGCTTTATTTTCTTGGTTTAAATCTTCCTTTATTTTTGTAGTGATGATATGCTGATTGTGTACAGAGGAATTTGAGAGTGGATTTTTTAAAACACACTTAACTCACCCAGAAAGGCAGCTAACAGAATATGAATATATATATATATTCATATATATATAAAAGTTAAGCCTAAACTCATGTTTTTAAACTCCAACTCTTAAAAAAACTACAAGGTATAAACTGGAATGAATCAACCTTCCAATTAGTTTCCAATTTTCCTGCTAGTCCATTAATTAAACTCATGTAATTATACTTCAGGCAGGGAAATAAAATATGTTTAGTTATAGGTTGAGGTGCGTTATAATATAGAAAACAATGTTGAAACATAAAAATGTACCTCTCTCCTGAGGAGCAAGAGGATGGCGGTCATTCATAGATCTTTTACATTGATTTGTATGAGAGAAAACATTTATAGAGGTTTTTCCTGACTTCACGAATTGTTCTATAAAGGGATGAAGTCTATGGGAAAGTCCTCTTCATATATTTCCACTTATAAGCATCTCGTTTTTGAAAGTGATCACAGCATGATAATGACTGTGCTGCTTTTTAGTGTCTGGCTGCGTAATGTACAAGTCACAATTTGCTGTTCTTTTTTTTAGGAGGAGGAAGGGAACCTCCTTTACTATTCTATATCCTAAACTCTACTTCTAATCAGCTTTATACTGTTGCCTGTACAGCTCAGTGAATGTACTTTCATCTCTAAAAGTTCAGACACATGCCAGTGAATATTTTTGCAGTTGAGGAGAAAGTAAGAACTCCACAGCGGGGATCTTTTTCTTTGCTTTTGAAACCACCATTGAATCACTATCGTTTTGCAGACTTTGCACAACTGTACAGGAAAGTGGCCTTTCTACAGCACATTTTCAGTAACCCTATATTTACTCAAAATGGATGAGAAACACGTATTAATGTTTGTATGGAATTTTGGGTCCAGTGTAATATTTTTATCATTTAAAAAAACTATTTGTAAAAACATTTATTTACTGCATGGATATTGATGCACATTAAATTTGTGGGATTTTGTATATGTAAAAAAAACAAACAAAAAATCTTCTTGTCCTAAAATGAAGTGTGCTTGTTAAAGGTATTTAGACTTGTTGATGTTTACTAGACCAAATGTGTACATTCATTTAAAAATACCTGTACTTGATGGATGTGTCATGGATACAGTGGCCAGGTTGTGCCCTGTAAACAGCAAGCAGTTGATGGAAAGACTAGCTGTGTTGCTACTAAGCAGCTTTTCCTTTTGTAAAGCCTGCTCTGTTGTTTTAAAGGGTAAAAATTAAACTAATGAATTTCAAAAGACTTGTGGCTAGCCTAGCATGAAAGAGACCTTTTAACACTATATATCTGTACATTTTATTGCATTAGTTTCAAATCTAGGAGAGGGGCAACACTGTAAACTGAAGTCAAATAAATTCAGCTCTTAATGAATCCTTATAAAGCACCTATTTTATTCATGCAGAGTCCTTACCACATGTCTTTGTGATGCAATCACACAGCCACCATCCCTCCTTACAGGTTCTAACTTTTCTATTCCATTGGTGGTACAACCCAGATGCACCTGTTCAGTATACAAGCATCTTCTCCGAGTCCCTGTAAAATCAAGCTGGTTTTCCATTTCCCTGATGCGAACTTGAACATTTCACCTACTCCTCTTTCCTTTCTCTGTGAGTCTTTGGGGAAACTGGGGGAGAGAGGAGCCACCAAAAAATAAGTTTGTATTTCTTTTAATGTAACCTACAATATGTCTGCAGAATGAATATGTAATGAGGATAAAAGAAATAGGATTTTGTTTTTGTTAGATATTCCACTTAACCAACAAGGCTGATTATTATGGCTAAGGTTGCTGAAATATAACCTAAAAGCAGTGTGCTGCCTTAAAGTCAGGGAAAATGTAGACAAGGGGTAAGTAAGGATGGGAGACAGAAAAACTTAGCCCAGGTTATTTTTATTAAGAAATTAAAGGTGTTTTCTTAGAGATCTTTTCCCCTTTCATGTTCCAAATTCAGATTAAACCAGGATAGAACCATGGTTCTGGACCATAAAGTCATACTTCTCCTTACAATGATTTCATGCTATTTAACCAAGGCACTTGCCCTTCACTATTTTTTCAGATAATGCTGTCTTCTAGGACTACTTATTATACAGCCTTTATAGCTAATAATTTTCTGGGTCTTTATATAACTTCTTACGGTACATTTTTTGGGCGTTTGTTTGGCACAAACGTAATCACTGTTTAGCTCCTAGGGAAACACTTTAACAATATGAAGGAAAATAAGGTCATATTTTATTTTTGGAAGTCCATCTCTAGCCCAGCAATGAGAATTTCTACAAATCCCCAGCTCACTGAAGCTGATTCATGTATCCTTCTATTTGACCTCCGCTGTCTTCCCTTCTCAGCTTAAAGGGAAATGTGCCTGTTTGACCAAACCTTTACTGCCTCCTTAACCTTCAGAAGCCATTCAGTTCCCAGTCTCGTTCTTAGGAAAAGCCCACAGTAGCTCCGAGACTGCCCTAACCCATTAAGCCCAACACTAAATCTGGAGCCTCTCTGCTCTCTCCCTCCCTCTCCTCGTCCCCACCCTCAGCCAGCTGCAGCACTGCGCACTGCAGGCCACTCCAGGCCCAGGGCAGCGCACAGCTGATGTCCTCCCAGCGGTCCAGGTCGAGGTCATAGCCTACCACGTTGCGGGTAGGCACCTGGCGCGAGTCCCGCCACTTGACGCCCCCCAGCAGCAGCGCCGTCTCTTCCACCACTGCCAGCCCATAGCAGAAGCGGTCATAGGGCAGCGGCCGCAGCCGAGTCCACTGGTCGGTACCGGGGTCGTAGCGTTCAATCTCAGAGAAGGGCTCATAGCGTCCCAGGAAGGCAAACACCGCGCCGCGAAGTGCAGCCATGTGGTGCCCAAAGCGGGCCGTGCCCATAGGCGCTCTCTTGCTCCAGGTCCGCTCCCCGGGGCCCAGGGAATACAATTCCTTGAGGCTGCTCGCGCCGCCCTCGCCTCTCCCTGACTTGCCCCCGGAGATGTACACGACACCGCGGTCCCCAACAGCCCCTGCGTGACCGTGCAGGGCCCGTGGCAGCACCCCAGCCGCAGTCCAGCGGTCCCGGCGCAAGTCGTACATCTCCACTGAGGCCAGAGCCTCGCCACCCGCGCCCAGGCCCCCGACGGCCAGCAGCCCCTCACCCAGGGCGCCGCACCAGAAGTGGGCCCGCGCTTCCCGCATAGCGGGCACCGTGGTCCAAGCGTGGAAGCGTGGGTCGTAACGGTGTACTTGGCCGGTGACTGCCCGCGGGCCGTCAGACTGGGGAGAGGAGGTGCCGCGGGGAGGGCTCTCCCCGCCCAGGACGAACAGGAAGTTGCCCGCAACGCACACACTGTGCCCCAGTAGTGGTTCGGGGAGCCTCGTGAGGCTTCGCCAGCGATGATTGTACACGTCGAACGCCACCACGTCCTGAGTGAGCTCCCACTCCACGTCCTCCTCCTCTTCCTCCTGCAACTGCTCCTCTTCCTCCTCCTCTGGCACCACTACGGCGCCCCTGCCCCTGGCTGCCCCCTGCGGGACTGCAACCTCTTCTGTCACTGCCTCCCGGGCCCTGCGTCCCCCGACCAATAAGATGCGGGTTTGCGGGCTCCGAACACTGGTCTGCTCGCCCTGCACAAGCGGCTGGCGGGAGGGCGCCGTATGGTAGTTGAGGGCCTGGATGATGAGGCCTTTGACACGGGCAGGCAGCGCGAGGCCGGAGCCCGAGTACACTCGCCGCAGCACGTGTGCAGGCACCAGGCCGAAGCGGATGCGCTCCAGCAGCGTGGTGCAGTGGGCCAGGCGTTCGGCCTTGGGTTCCTGTCGTAGCCAGGCCAGCGCCAGACCCAGCAGCTGGGCCTCTGACACCCGCGCCACGTCGGGTGCACCCAGCACGGCCCTCAGTGACGCAGGGTTAAGCTCCAGCAGTCCCACGGGCTCCGCACCCCGAGCCAACAGCTCCTGCAGGTGACGCACGATATAGCGCTCAGCTGCGTCCAGCGTGTGCGCCAGACCGAAACGCGTCGCCACGTTGGCAGCGAAGCAACAGTTCTCCGGGGCCAGCAAGCGCTGCAGGTAGCGGCCGCACAATCCCAGGACCTCAGTGACCTGCAGGTAGCTGGCGGCCTCCAGCGTATCTTCTACTGTGTCCATGGACAGCGGCAACCAGGCGGTGTAGATAAAGTCCAGCAGACGCTGCAGGCCAGCCGCCGATGGCACGTGCAGGTGGATCACGGGTGCCCGGGATTCCTGGGTGTGGCTCTTGAACAGGGCCCTGAAATAGTCGCTGGAACATGCGAGGAGGGACCTGTGCGCCGGGAACTCGGTGCCCTCGGCCTCCAAAGTGACGTCGCACAGGAAGCCCTCGGCGCGCAGGGCCTGGTAGCCGGTGAGCAGCGCGCCGCCATGAGCTTTGCAGTAGGACAGGAAGTAACTCATGATGCCCGGGGCGGGAAGCGGCCTGTCGGGGGTTGGGGACAGCCAGCCGCCTCCGGAGGCATCTTCAGGCAGTATGCACGAGACTCAGAGGCCCTAGCAGAGGCCCCCTTTTTTTCCCCCTGCTCGGCTTAAACTGGAGGGCTCCTTCATCCAGGTGCACAGGTCCGAGTAGCCCTCTCAGAGCCAATTCGTTCGGGGAATGGCTTCCAGAAGCCCCTGGTGGTGGAGGGCACGGTGTTTGGAGTCTTCCGAGGGGGTGCAAGGTTCGGTTTCTGTGGCTGCGGAGGTTGCCAGCGCGTTGCCCAAAGCCCCCTCCCCGGCCCAGTTTGGGGAGCCCACACCTGTGCGCCAAGGGCTGCAGAGGCCTCACACCATCGCCTGGAAGGGCTAACTTGCGTGTAGACCGACTCCCGGGGGTGCTGGATCTCCGACGGCCGAGACGCGCAGATGTGGCCTGCCTCGGGGCGTCCCGGGAGTTTGAAGCGAGGGCTCTGACCTCCGGAGGGTGGACAAGGATGACGGGTTCTGCGGGCACCCGCAAGGGCCTGGGACAACTGGCTCCGGGGATGGTGGTGGTGAGCTTATTCTGCGCGGAGGATCAAATCAAAGCCTGGGGGATTAGGGAGGGGGGGGGTGCTGGTCAACGCGGCCGGTCGGAGGCATGATTGGGTGCTGCACATAACAAGCGGGTAGCTCACAGCGACAGGAATAGCGCGAGGCCTCTGCCTCCCCTGCGCGCCCCGCCCCTCAACCCGGCCGCTAGCCGCGAACTGAGGGCTGGGACGCAGGAGGAAAGTGGCCGGGCCTGGAACCTGACTCCGTTGGCTCGGAGAGAGGCCGATCACCAGGAGGTCCTGGGCTGAGGTGTAGGGAGAGGCGCTCAAGTCTCCCGGGATTCTGTGTCCAATAGTGCCTGGCGAGGGGCGTCCGGCTGAGCTGGAGGAGTGTCGACCACCCGGTATTCCAGGAAAGAAGCCTCCGGTGCCCAACTTTCTGTTTTAAGGAGGCCCTAATTAATCCAGCGGGAGCGGGGATTAAGCGGCGATTTTGCTCGCTGACACCCAAGAGGCTGCTGTGTGCAGAAGAGGCACTGGCGGGAACCGTGCCCAGGCGAATCCGGGCTTCCAGCCAGCGCGCTAGGTAAACACGCCCCTCACCTGGACTCACCTTGAGAAATGCTGACTTACTGTAGGTCTTTTCCCTTGGTCTCAGATTCTGCATTTGGGAATTTGCCCCCATTTCTGTTCCCCAACTCCAGCTGAGTTCTCCCTTCCTGTTCTTGGACCCAGACCAGCCCATCCCTTGGCAGAGTGGACAAGGAAATTCTACGTGACGGGTTTTCTGCCTTTGATTAACCACTTGCTTGAAGAAAATGATTCGTTCCAGTTTCTCTCCCTGATTTTCCAGGTTCTGATCTAATGACTTAGCCTGCTACACCTCCTATGTCATAACGAGATAATGGGCAGTAAGGTTGCAAAGCTCCGTACAGGCCGGAGATTTGTAGGGCTCCTCCTCATAAATATATTTTTATGACATGCACCCAGCAAAGAAACGATGACTAAAACCACCCCAATCTTGAGACATTAGAAAAACATTTCTCCATCTCCTTCATTCTGCTCTTAAATAACTATATGATCACTATAACTTCTCTTGCCAATTTGGAGGCTACTCTGTGTTTTGCTTTCATTTAGAATAAATTTTTCTATTTTGGCATGCAAGCCCTCTGGCAGTCTGTTTTAAGTGAACCTTTCAAGGGTGTCTGAAATAACTTGCATTGCTAACAGTTGGGGTTATATTTCACAGAAAAAAAAAAGCCCAAGGAAGGATAAAATTCTATCATTTCTGCCTGATATGCCATCAGTACTTATAAGGTCTCCAATTAGAGGTAATTCTGAAAGTGCATAAAAATATTAGTAAAATGATTTTGCCTTCTTGTCAGAGATGAAACTACTTTATGACAAATTAGCCAAATTATAAAATGCAGGCAGGGGCTCAGGTTAAGGACTTGCTTTAAACTCCAGAGGCTAAATATACTCCAATTTGAATTCCTAATGTTAGAGCTACAGATGGGTTCGTGGTTGATTTTTCTTTTTTAAGTGCTAACATTCTTAGTTCAAAAATAAAATACCAGTCTGGTTCACTGTGCATAGATATGTATGGTGAAATTAAATGACCTTTACTCAACCCAATAGAATTTTGCTATAAGGGATATTTGAGATCATTTAGCTAAATCCTCTCCCTTTACTTTGCTATTTCTTGTTTTTCTTTTAAAACAAATATGGCAAATGAGCCCCAGAGAGAATACAGTTTGGGTGACTTGGATATTGAGTTACAGAGTCTGGACTGGTATCCAGGGCCTCCCCCACCCCACCACGTTATGTGATTTCATGTATGATAAAAATAAAATAGTATAACACAATTTACTAAAACCAAATTTCAAAGTGATAAAGTTTAAATACAGCTATTTATTTTTTTTACTTTATTTTTTTTATTTTTAGAAAGAGGGGAAGGGAGGGAGAAAGAGAAGGAGAGAAACATCAATGTGTGGTTGCCTCTCATGTGGCCCCCACTGGGGACCTGACCCGCTACCCAGGCTTGTGCCCTGACTGGGAATCGAACCAGCAACCCTTTGATTCACAACCCATGCTCAATCCACTGAGCTACACCAGCCAGGTAAATACAGCTATTTAAACAGCATATTTTTAACTGAAAAATTAAATCAGACCTGTCCATCATCATGCATTCAGGTTAAATCCAAATGTTACATTTGAGAATAAAGATGCTGGGGAAGACTTTAAACTTTGACATCAACAATCCAAATTATATAACAAGTATGTATTCATTGCTGGCCCAATATGGCACCTTAATGTGTTTTGCCATTAAGGATATGAACAACTGTGTTAACTAAAGAAATTTGCATATTGGATGTGTTTACAAGGTCTTGTTTAGAAAATGTAACTGTCAGTTCATCCGAGAACATTCTTGTCCTTTGAGTAATGTTTATGGAAATTATCAATACTTTAATCCCTATGCAATATTAAGTATGTTGAATAACTTTTCAGTCTGTTCCTTTTTTAGTTGTTGTGGTAAGTGTGTGTCTTAAGTTGGGTCCCCTAGAAGCAGGCCCTACAATCCAATTTAAATGCAAGGTGTTGTATAGATGTGACAGGATTTGATCATTACATTGAAAATGATCTTTGCCCTGACTGGTGTAGCTTGGTTGGGCATTGTCCCACAGAAAGAAAGGTCCTGGTTCAATTCCCCGTCACACACCTACATTTCCGGTTCGATCCCTGGTTGGGGCACATGAGAGAGGCAACCGATCGATGTTTCTCACATTGATATTTCTCACTCTTTCTCCCTCCCTTCCCCTCTCACTAAAAATAAATAAATTTTTTAAAAAGAAAATTATTTTTATGAGTTCTCCTCCCCCTTTAGACTATCAGCCTCTTAAGGGCAGGGCATTTTTCTTGGTCTTTGTATCTCTAGCCCCTCTCACGGTCTTGGGCTCAAGTAATGTTGAGTTAAACAGATATAAGGAATGACAACATCAGTAGGAGGAGTGAAGGGTTAAGAGGAACTTGACTGGGACAATTAAGTCCTTCTCTCTGCTTCTCTCTCTTCCCTTCACACAGCAGGGGTCGAAGACACATCCTGGAAAAGTCCCTGAATTAACATCCCTAGAAATCAAGCGGATGACTGTGGGTGGCCCCTAACTGGGGAGTCTAGGTGGAATCAACTCTTCTGAAAAGGCCAGACCACCTCATCCAGCCACCATTGCAACTTGGTGCTGCCCTGCAGCCCAAGTCCTTTACCTAGACTAGCTCCGCATGGCTCTCAGCACCCAGTCAGACACAGGACCCCAGGTGCCCCAGCAGCCCCTCCGTGCCTCAGTTTGTATGGCAGGGCCTCTGCTGAAGGCCCAGGTTCATATTCTAGCATGCCTTTGGGGACCCCACAGTTTATCCTGAACCCCCCACCCCTTGTCAGGACCGTGACCTGCTGTCAATGGTCCCTTACATATATCTGTACCTCCTGTGACAGAAAGTAGAACTAAAATCCTCCAAGCATCCACCTCACCCCCCACATAAGAGTAGCACTTGTAGTTTGCCATGGCACTCCACTTTCCCTGAATTGGCCCTACCTAGCCAAACCTAAATTCCATAGTTCACAGCTCTAAAATGATTGTATGACTTGAAAAAATACAAAAATACAAATGTACATGTATAATGAGCACTCAAAATATTTTTTTGCAAATGTGATTTTTTGGTAATAGCTTTATTGAGATATAATCCACATACCATACAATTCACCCATTTGAAGTATACTGTTCAGTAGTTCTTAGTATATTTACAGAGTTGTACAGCCATCACCAGAGCCAAACTCTGGAATATTTTCATCACCTCAAAAAGAGACCCCATATTCTTTAACTATCATTACCAGTCCCCCAAGCCCTAAGCAACCATGATTCTACTTTCTGTTTTTCAAGATTCTAGATACTTCATACAAATGGAATCATACAATAAATACATGGTCTTTTGTGACTGACTTTGACTTAGAATACTGTTTTCAAGTTTCATCCATGTTGTAATACACTTTTGAGGAACAAAAAAAAATACTGTATATAATAATAGCATTGGGGATTTTTTTCTCAAAACCATAAAACTCTAAAATGTGCCTGTTTGATATTTAGGATACAGTTTTTGGCAGGTCAACTCTTCGTCATCTATCATTACTGACTCCTTTATGCTTCCTTCCAACACATGGCTTCTGGTGACCTTCATGTAGAGCCTGTTATTAGAAATTGACACATGAAGTAAGCTAATTGTGAAAATATCATTACAAACAATAACAGACATGTGGTAGAGAACAAATCCCATGTTATTTTCACCCTCTTCCAAGACCTTTTTTCATGTATGTGAAATGTATTTTTTCTTGTGATACGCAGTTCAAGCGAAAGGATTTCAAGGGGAGAGAGACTTTTAATCATGAGTGATTTTGATATTTTGGCCCAGCTGACAGCCTAAGGAGCAGAGTGGTGGGTGAGGAAGGACTGGGCTTTGTGGTCAGCCAGACCTGGGCTCAAATTTCAGATCTCCCCCACATAACTTTAAGTAGGTGACTTAAATCCTATGAGTGTCATTTTATTATTTTTAAAAGGAGGATACTAACTCTACGCTCATAGCATTGTTAAAATTATATAATATAGATATGACTGCTCCTGGCTCAGGTACCCACAACACATATGACTTTTTCCTTCTTCTACCTCCTTTGGCTAAAGCCTTCTGAACACTCATAACACCAGAGCCTAAGAAGCCAGGAAATTTAACAGAGCAGTGGTTCTCAGTGTTCCCCTGCAGTATCATCTGGGAATCTCTTAAGAAGTGTAAATTCTTGGCCTCACTTCAAACCTACCACATCAGAAACTCTGAGAGTGGAGCCCATCAATCTGCTTTAACAAGCCATCGTGGTGGTTCTGATGCACTGAAAAGTGTGACAGGGAATTGTTAGTAATTTCTGCTACATCCTGAAGGATTTACTATCCTCAGTAATGACTCATTACAGGTGTCATGTCAACATGTTCCCCCCAAAAAAAGAAGCAGCTTACTAGCTCCAAAAGGTCAGAGGTCACAGACACAGATAGGGAAAAAGTAGTGGCCTTTGCCCCATGCCACATGACTGGTCATATTCACAAATCTAGATTGTGGGCTTGTTTGACCTTCTGTACCCCCGCCCCAACATGATATCACTAATAGCAGATCACTAGTAACCAACACATTTTCCCAAACAACACCTGATTGAATACTCAGATCACATGGTACTTGTAGCCTCAATTTCCTATCTGGACACCACATTTTGAGAGGCTCTTGGATAATTCAGGAAATGCCCAGAGAGGTAAGCCAGAAAGTGGGTGGGGCCTGGAAACATTTATTTTCTCATGTAGGGAACCGGTGAAGGGGCTGGAGGTTCTAGGCTAAGAGAAAAGAACCCTCTGGGGGTTAAATGATCACTGTTTTCAACTTTCAGAAGGGGACAGAGGTGGTCTTGTGGTCACAGAGGATACACTCAGGACTGGCACATAGATGTCACAAAGAGAAATTTTGCTATAGCACAAATAAGGACCTTCTAGCAATTTAGAGTCTTGAAAGAAACCATACAAGTAGAAGTAGAAGTAGGCAGGCCACAAGAAGAGTTAACTGAGGCTGGGAGAAGATAAGGCCCCCAAAGTGACACAGTTTAACACAATGTCAGAACACCACCCGTGCGTATAGATACCAGTCACTTTCACTTCCAGCAGACAGCACCTGTGTCCCCTTGTGGGCAGACACCTCTGGGCCCCCAGAGCCCACCTTGCTTGTGCACATGAACAAAAGCACCTGAAATCCCAGGGGCTACCCTCACCCAACAACTGACAAGCAGAGTGGCAGCTCCCTTTCCAGGAGCTCTCCTATGGGATTGAGCCATGGCTACTTCCTGTGGGACCTTGATTAGTGTCACTCACTTGCTTGACCCCCTTCCCTTCCCAGTCTCACCCTCCGTACACACAACTATGTCTTTTAGAAACACTTCCTAATAAATGACTTTCACAGGAATCCTCATCTCAGAAGGAATCCCTACCTGCTTCTGGGGAACTCAGCCCAAGACACACAGCTGGCCAGTTTCTCAGAAAGAGGTGGCACATGTTATGTCCCCAAAAGGCCATCCATCACCCACTTGCAGACATGTCCAGAGAACAACGGATGTGCTATAGGGATAACTATGTGCCCAGTGGCAGAGGGGCCTGGAAGTCAATACAGCCTGTTGCTGAGGCTGGGCATCTTCCCTCCCTGGGGGCTTTCAGGGCTCTTGTGGAGACCTAAATGAATTCCAAGGTCCTTTCAAACTTAGCATGCCACAGCTCAAAGCCACTGGCCCCTGAAGTCCCATCTGAAGGTGCCATCTAGATCTTTGTTCTGGGGGATCCATTTGGTTCTTTGGTGTCATGCCCCCCACCTCCGATGGGTGGCTGCCTACTACTCCAACCCACCTCCATCTTCCATCCACACCTCAGGGCTTGAAGCTGTGCCCAGCTGCTTTTTTCTAGTATTTCTGCTTCCTTCATGGTATGGCCTCATGTTCATTTCTTCACTCTGCAACAGCTCACACTCAAGGTCCCCCTTTCATCAGTGTTCATGCATGCGGCTTGCTAGGGTTTGGCTGCCACTGAGCTTTTCACCTGACTCAGTTTCCAAAGGGGCATTCGGGGACTCTGATACCATTCTCAACAGGAGAGATGCAAACCATTTGTGCTTCTGACCGTGTGCTTGGAGACAACCAGCACCAGAATCTGCAGAGTTGGTTAAAATGCAGGTTCCTGGGCCACACCCCAGACCAACTGAATCAGAATCTCTGGGCTTGAGTGCAGGGATCAACCTTTTTAACAAGCTTCCCAGGTGCTTCTCACTCACTCTAAAGAGCTGCTACTTACACTTGTGGTCAGCTAACCAGCAGCAGCCTTGCCTGAGAACTTGTTAGAACTTCAGGCCCAGTCCCTGACCTGCAGCTGTATCAGAAATTTAAGAGACCCAACCATTTGTGTTTTATCAAGCACTCTAGGAGATTCTGATGCACACTAAGGTTTGCAAAGCACTGCCCTGAAGTTCAAGAACCACTTGTAGAATTTCACTCCATTCATTCAAAAGTGAATGTGTTCTAGGTATGTGTTAGGCACAGAGGATGCAGTGATGAGCAGATCACTCAGAGACCCTGCCCTGGAAGAGCTAAAGCCTTAATGGAGTCCATATCATGTTGGCATTTCAATATGTCTTCTAGATTTCCAAGAAAATTTAGCTTTCTTTATTCCTTTCATGAGGTCTTTGCATCTGCAACATCATTAGATGGTAAGCTGCCTAAGTAGAAGAATCTAGTGCCAGCTCCCGAGTGACTGTCACTGAGGTCCAGGCTGGGACCGGCTGACCTGTTTCCCAGAGGAGGGTGGATCAGACCATGCCAGTTTAGGTCACCCTGCACCAGGTCCAAATCAGCCCATGAGGAAGTGGGTTGATTCTTAGTATCTGACCCCAAAGGACCAGCTGTCATCCATTTACAGAGGTGTTCAGACAACCAAACGTATGACTCAATGGTTGGAACTTCTGCAGAAGGATGAAACAACACTGTGACATCAACATTAGAATCTCTTATGCATCTTTCAAAGTGGCTTCACAGTACTAACCAAGTCATACACTGGGAAGTGGCTCACACATGTCTTCTGGGCACCACCAGAGAGAAAATCATAAAACCCCTTTAGGGTGTTAGTAAATTTCTTTCAATCAGCCATGCCTGTTTAAGGAGTTGCAGAACCTGGTCCTTCAGAGGCTTTAAAACAACAGCAATACTCTTCTGTAGAGATATTACATTCTTTCCTGAACTTACCCTGTGTCTGATACATGGCCAACATGTTAACTGTTCCAATTACTTATGCTGTTTTCAGAACCCCTTCCTAATGATGCTGGTTAGTGATTAACAGGGAAAAATTCTATACAAAATTTTGCTAATGAGAAGCATTTACAGAATAATGTGCAGTCATCTGCTTGTAATCTTCTTAAAGGTAGTAATAATCTTAACAACCTCAAAAATCTTGAGGCATTTGTCTATTTGTTAAGAAAGATTCTACAAAAGTGTATACTAAGAGTTACCTATGAGTCATTGGGCAAGAAATAGTCGTTGAACAAGTAATGGTTCTCTGAGCAATGTTTAATATAATCACTCAATAAGTTTCAGTTTGAACGCCAAGCAGGAAACATTTCCCACTAAAGCAGTCAGATCTGCCCTCCCCATCACCCTCCAAAGAACACATTCCACCAGAATATGAGGACATGGGCAAGAGCAGTGTTTCCAGGGCCTGCCCACTGTAGGAGTGCTTCTCGCCACCATCCCAAGAGGCCATAAGCATAGCACCAACCTTAGACACCGGGATGGCACTGAACCTTTAAGCTTCCTTTAATCGTTCAGTAAAAATGGCACCAGTCCCCCTCGCAAAGATGGTGGGAATACCCAGTATTGTCCCAATAACTTTTAGTAAATTTAAGGGACTTACAACTGTCCTGGAACTCCTTGTTTCAACTCTTACTTCTGCTGATGCTTTCATCTCTCACTCATGCTTTGCCTCTTGGGGCTGTTCTCTGCTCTACCCACCCACACATGAAACAAAGTCCCTAAGCCTTTATACTGCCCCTTGATTCCTCATGCAACCTGTGAGGGACTACAAAAACTTTTACTAAAGACTTGGGTAGGACAGGCACAGAGAAGCAAAGCACAGAGTAGCTGATATAACCCATAGCTATTCCTGTTTTTAAAATTGCCCACCTGTCAGCTCATCCTTCGAGGGGCCACTATCCCATGTTGCTGACCCTATCTCCTTCCTTTCTCTTCTGTGTCACCCCCATTACTCCCTATGTGCTCCCAGAACCCCAAATATTTTGATATATACTCATTATTCAGAACACTTCAAATTTTTTTTCCTGGGCAGTTTTGCCTGATGAGATCTGAAAATTGTATGTGTATGTGTGTTTTAAAGTACACATAACTTGAAATTTATCATTTCAGCAGGTTTTAAGTGTCCCGTTCAGTGACACTAAATGCATTCACATTGTTGTACCCCCATCACCACCATCCATCTCCAGAACTTTTTTGTCATCTCAAACAGAAACTCTCTATCCATTAAACAATAACTCCCCATCTCCTGCCAACCACTATTCTATTTTCTGTCTCTGTGAGTTTGACTATTGCAGTTACCTCATATAAGTGGAGTCACATACTATTCATCCTAACTTATTTCATTTAACATAATGTCCTCAAGGCTCACCCATGTTGTAGCATGTCAGTTTTTCCTTCTTTTTTAAGGATCAATAATATTCCATTGTATGAATAGACCATGATTTGTTTGTCCAGTCATCATCCACTGATGGTCATTTGGGTTGTTTCCCCCTTTTGGCTGTTGTGAATAATGCTGCTATGAATATAGGTACAAATATTTCTTCAAGTCTTTAATTTCAGGTCTTCTTTGTGTATAACCAGAAATGAAATTGCTGGATCATATGGTAATCCCATGTTTAATTTTTTGAGAAGCCACCATACCGTTTTCCACAGTGGCTATACCATTTTATATCCACCCCAAGAGGCGCGCAAGTGTTTCAGTTTCTCCATGTCCTCACCAGCACTTATTTTCTGTTTTTTCATAGTAGCTATCCTAATGGGTATGAGGTGGTATCTCATTATGATTTTGATTTGCATCTCCCTAATGATTAGTCATGTTGAGCATCTTTTCACGTGCTTATTGGCCATTTATATATATATTGTTTGGAGAAATGTCTATTCACATCCTTTGTCCATTTTAGAACTGAGTTGCTTGATTTTTTTTGTTGTCAAGCTGTAGGTGTGCTTTATATTTCTGAATATTAAATCCTGTATCAGATACATGATTAGAAAATATTCTTTTCCATTCTGTGGGTTGCCTTTTACTCTGTTAATAGTGCCTTTTGATACCACAATCTAAAATCATGAAGATTTTCCCCTGTGTATTCTTCTAAGAGTTTTATAATTTTAGCTCTTACATTTAGGTATTTGATCCATTTTTAGTTACTTTTTGTATATGATATACGATAAGGGTCCAACTTCATTCTTTTGCATGTGAATATCCAGGTTTCTCCCAGCACCATTTGTTGAAAATATTGTCCACACCCCACTGAATGGTCTTGGCACCCTTGCTAAAAATCATTTGACCATATATGCAAGGGCTTATTTCTGGACTCTCTATTCCATTCCAATTGTGTATATGTTTGTCTTTATGCCAGGGGCACACTATTTTGATTTTACTGAAGCTTTGTTGTAAGTTTTAGAGATCAGAAGTGTGAGCCTTCTAATTTTGTTCTTTTTCAAAATTGTTTTGGCTATTTGAGGTCCCTTGAGATTCTTTCTATATGAATTCTAGGATAAAGTTTTCTATTTTTCAATAACCATGCCTGAGATTTTGGTAGGAATTCCACTGAATCTGTAGATGGCTTTGGGCAGTATAGACATTTTAATAATATTAAGTCTTCTAATCCATAAACACATGATGTCTTTCCATTTATTTGTGTCTTATTTAGTTTCTTTCAGCAGTGTTTTGTAGTTTTCAGTGTACAAATCTTTTTCCAACTTAGTTATTCCTAAGTATTTTAGTATTTTTAATGCTGTTATAAGTGAAATTGTTTTTATTTCTTTTTTTATTATTTGACGTTAGTGTATAGAAATGCAACTGATTTTTTAAATTTTATTTTAATTGTTATTCAAGTACAGTTTTCTGTCTTTTACTCCCATCCCAGTCCACCCCCCCAGTGCTCCCCACCTCCCTCCCATTTCCACCCCCCTTAGTTTTTGTCCATGTGTCCTTTACACTTGTTCCTATAATCCCTTCCCTTTTCC
>PVKM010015248.1:6534-28210 GCA_004027735.1 Carollia perspicillata | reverse complement strand
AGTACCTCTTAGAAATTGAGAGCCACAGAGCTCTTTGGCTGGCCTGCCCCAAATCCAGTCCTTCGCCTTCTTTCTGGCCACTCTTCTGCTACTGTGTTTTGCCCCAATTCCCCAAACCTGGCGCACTTTCTCAGCCCCCCCGTCCCCACCACCATGCACATGCACCTGCTATTCTATTCATCTGGGGTACTGCCCACCCAACTCCCTTCTTCACTCCTCCACCAGTTATCACGTGTGTCTAAAGGACGCACCTTGTCTTTCAGGGTTCATTGCCAACTTGGACTCCGGGAAGCTTCTTCTGGTTAGCATGCTACAACGAGCAACTTCTTCATCTACGGTGTTCGCAGACCGCTTTGTACCTACGTCAGCCCTTAACTTGTTCTTTGTCATTATTTGTTTACATGGGTCTCATAGTAGCTCTACTATAAGCTTCCTGTCACCAGCATAAGTCCTACAATAAGTGAGGCATGCAATAATCTTTGTTAAATAAAAATATGAAAAAGCAGCTTATCAACCATGCCGAACTTAGAGGAAGTCCTCGAGTACTCACGTTTTCAATGTCTCCAGCCCTATCACAGAGAATAAATATTGGGGAAAGGGCCATCCCAGGAGTATGGAGAGTGGCTCCTAGGGTCACACGCTCATTTAACAAGTGTTTATTGAGCACTTACTATATCCTAGGTGTCACCACAGGCATTCGTGTGCAGGGTGTTCATTTAAAAAGGGACCGTGGAGCCATGACGATACTGATAAAGAAAAGAGTGACATAGGCACGGTATGACAAACCCTAGCAGGGGTGTCCCACCTGCGGCCCAGCAGCCACATCCAGCCCAGAGTGGCTGTGAATGCGGCCCAGCACAAAATCATACATTTACTTAAAACATTATGAGATTTTTTTTGTGTGTGTGGTTATGCATTGCAATGTATTTAACATGTGGCCCCAGACAACTCTACTTCTTCTGGTGTGGCGCAGAGACGCCAAAAGGTTGGACACCCCTGCTCAAAGACTGGCCAGAGTTAGCCCATGTCACTGAGTGGGAGTGAGGGGCAGGACAACGCAGCAGAGACCACTAGACACCAGAGTGGAAAGAGACGTTGGTGGTGGAGGAGCATGTAGGGGTTCATCGGAAACACTTCGACGGGAACCACCCCTTCCCCCTCTCTTACACCATCCTTTTTCATATCCATCCCACTCCTTAAGACTCAGTGCACTCCCGGTTTCCTCCCTAAAACATTTCCTGACCGCCTTCGACCCTCTGGGATCGCCTACGAGAGCAATCACCTGTGTTCTTTGCTCATTTCGATTGTGCCACATCCGAGCCTATACCAGCTTCTTCTGTGTATCTCTCTTATCTGACCTAGTGAGTAGAAAACTATCCTTCCCTGCCAGGTGCCCGGTGAGTAGGACTGACGTGCAGTCCTGGAGGTGGAGGAGGGAGTTAGATACTCGCGAGGTCACGGAGAAATCCGGCTGTTACAAATCCAACTCTTTTCTTCATTTTCACCAGAGTGCGTACAAACCAGGAACTGAGGCAGACACTGAGAAGTCTCCATTTAATCAGAACTAAGGGATGGTTGGCTCCGTGAAGGCAAGGCCAAGGCTTGGAGTTCTCACTGAGGGTCCAATTCCTGTCTTCACAACTGCCGCGCGAAATGTGCTCATGTTGTCAGTTTTAGTTCAAATTTGGTGAAATCTCAAAGAGATTATTTGCCTGACATCTATGCTGTCTGCTCACAAGTGCTCTAAAGGTGTTCCTAGAGGTGTTCCAACACCAGCTCATTTTTAAAAGAAGCTGCCCGATCCATGGCTCTGGTGTGGCTTGGTTGATTGGAGTGTTGTTCTATAAACCGAAAGGTCATGGGTTTGATTCCCCATCAGGGCACATGCCTAGGTTGTGGGTTCAGTCGCTGGTCAGGGAGTATACAAGAGGCAACCAATCGATGTTTCCCTTTCTTTCTCCCTCCCTTCCCCTCTCTCTAAAATCAATAAGCATGTCCTCAGGTGAGGATAAAAAAAGAAAAAAGAAAAAAGAAAAAGAAGCAGCAGCAGCAGCTACCTGAAGGACTAGCGGGCATCTCTAACTTAGCATGTCCAAAACCAGACTCCTGATCTTTGCCCAACATTTGTTCTACTGACTTCTTCACCTTGAGTAACTAATGCATATGATTTTGTTGTTTGTTTTGCTCACTGCTATATTGCCAGCACCTACAACATGCCTGGAACATAGTAGGCACTCCTTTAGGATTTGTCCATTGAATGAACGAACAAACAAACGAAGGAAGGAACAAACGAAGCCCTGCCTCATTGCCCTCCGCTTCCCCTCTCCTGCTACATTCTAGACCCACCAGAGGGCTGTAAATAACTTCACAACAAACCAGGAGTCGGAACCTCTGCACCAGCCCACCAGCAGAGGCCTCTCCTTACCAGAAACTTCGAGATGTTCCTATCAAGCATTTCATTTTGGAGCAATTTCAAGTCAGAGATCATGAAAATTCCTTAACATGCTTAAAAAAGATTTCTAGAAAAAAAAAAAAGAGATTCTTTGTTTACAGCAATCAGATGCTAAAAGATATTTTTTAAAAGTGTATGGTATAGTATGTGCTTAATAAATAACCAAATTCTAGAAGAAAGAATGTGATGTCGTGGAGACTGGCTCCAACAGGGACACACCACTTGACATAAACAAAAAGACAAGATGTAAACTGAGAGACAGCATTGGATTTCATGGCAGGCAGCTGATGGGAGAACATACGAGAAGAAATTTATCTGTGAAACCAAATAGTGTTTAGTTCTGAGCTCCACCGCATTTTACAGAGGGACAGTGTCAAACCTGCACCCAAGGGTGCCAGTCAGGGGAAGGCTGACCTCCACGCAATAGCAGGATAAACCCCCAGACAAAGGGAGCCATTCGCAAACTGTGTGTGGTCTGTCGTGGTATTTGTAAATTCCGGGTATTTGTTACCTCTAAGCATATTGATAAAATAAATCGGTTAAGAAGACTGTTCAAAGTAATCATGGATGCTGAGTCTGTGTGGGTTTCTAAGCGACTGTGGGAGCTTTAAGAGAACAGTCCCAGTTTTCCTTTGGGGGCAGCACAATGAAATTGTAGGAACAGTGGGTGCGAGGTTTAGGAACCCAGGTTCATCCAGCTCTGTTTTGATCAGCTGTGTGACCTAGGGAATCTACTTGACCTCTCTGGGCCCTATAAAATGAGAGTGTTAAATTAAATGACCTTAAAGGACCCTTCAAGCCTTACATGTTATGATTCCCTCCCCTCCTCCTGAAAATTCATGGGAACTGCTGTCAGAGCCAGGGCGCTGCTCTGTTTGACCCTTCATTTGACCCCACATGACAGTTTTTATTAGTAGCTGTGTCTGCATTAGCTTTCTCAACATCCCGTCTATTCATTCTCTACTTTCACCAGCAACACTTATTGAGTGGCCGACAGGCATAGCTGCTGGAAATAGAAGACGAAAGATTAGCCCTTGGCCTCAAAGCAGTCCCCCTGGGAAGGTGAGACGGCAGAGACAGCTCTCCCTATGAGGTGAGAGAGCTTTGCTGAAGGTCAAGGGACCCCGGAGGGAGGAGCCAGGCTCTGCTGAGGGTGGCAGGGAGTGCAGGTTGGGGCAAGCATCCCCAGGGGGTGGGGCGCTTGAACTGTATGTAAAGGATGAGTTGGAATCCAGAGCAAGAGAATGGTGGGTAAAAGCATGGAAGCATTTAGGGGCCTGTAGGTTGGTGGACCAGAAGGATGCACTTCACCTTGCGAGACAGGTGAGCAGGACAACCCGAGAGTTGAGGCAATCTTGCGAGGGCACTGGAGTCCCCGTGGAAGCCTTGAGCAGACCAACACTTTCCGACTGTGCGGTAGAGGATGAATGTGGGGACAGGAACACAGTGTGGGAGGTTATGGCAGCAACTCGGGGTGAGGGGGGCGTGAGACCGACTGAACGAAGGGAATGGCTGTGGGAATGAAGATGAGGGAGGGAGTCCAGAGCAGCCTGGGAGGTCACTTAGCTGAGATGCAGCGTTTGTGAGTGTGTAGGGCAGCAGAGAGGACAACGCCCGCCTGAGTGACCGGGCAGATGGTGGTATGCTTCGCTGCTCAGGGAAATGCTGGAGGAGGGGCTGGTTGGGGTCAGGGGACACTGAGCTCCTGTTGAGCCCGAGGGCCTGTGGAGGAGCAAGCCAATGAGCAGCTGGAGACAGGGTCTCAACAGAGCAGTCTGGGCTGGAGGCCAAGAGAGAGCAGGTGTGGGGGTGAATGTGGGGAGAGTGGCAGAGTGAGGAGGGGTGTGGGGAGGGAGCCTGGAGGTTAGGTTACCCCGGGCAGGAGGAGGAAGTCAGCAAAGACCGAGGAAAGTGATCAGTGAGGTAGCCGGCGATGTGGAAACCATCTGTAACCCAGGTTTCAGCAGAGGAAATGGTTCTAAGAATGTGGGGCCCTGACTGGTGTGGCTCAGCTGGTCGGGTGTCGTTCTGCAGAGCGAAAGGTCACTGGTTCCACTCCTGGTCAGGGCATGTGCCTGGGTTGTGGGTTTGTTCGCTCCCCGGTCGGTGGGTGGGTGAGAGGCAACTGATCAATCTTTCTTTCCCTCTCTTCTCTCCCTTGTTCTTCCTCTTAAAATAAATGAGGAGGAGGAGGAGGAGGGGAGAAACAACACAGGAGTGGGAGTGGTCCGCAGGGCCAGATGTTGAAGACAGCAAGTGAGTTACTTCACTTGTAAGGGCAGAAATGAGAACCCTGGATTTGGCCATGGCCACTCGGACAGCCTAGGTGGCCTGCCTGCCTAACGGCATTTTCAAGTAAAGTGGGGCGAAGCCAGCCCACAGGGGCTGCCGCAGGCGCAGCCCCGGGGAGGAGGGCAGGCGGAGAGTGTGTGTGTGTCACGGGCGGGCTGCAGGCACGCCTTTCTGCCTGTTTGCGCCGTAGTCCTTTGTCCCAGGAGGATGGGTGGCCTGTCCCAGAGGCTTTTCCACCCTCATTGTCACCACTCTGGTGACAATCAGCCTGCAGCTGACTTCATGCTACAAGCTTAAGACATGTCATCCCATAGAAACACAAAGGTTGTGACCCCCGTGACCTGGTGCAACCCACAGAGACCCGGGGAGAGGCTGTGTTGGCCTGCATTTGCTTAGTGTGGAGGGCTCAGAAGCCGTCAGAGGAGGAACTCGTCTTGACTTTCGGGGACAGAACCAAAAGGCGGAGACACCAGCACAGGCCTGTTCTGCAGTCAAGGTGCATCAGGAGCTCCCAGGCAACCCCCTTGGGTCTGGGTCCGGCTGGGCCCTGAAGGAAGAGCCCTCACTCTCTTTGCTTTTCTCAGCACCAATCCCTTCTCCAAGACCGGCAGGAGGTAACCTCAGGGCAGTTGACGTGACCCGGAAGACAAACCAGGGCAAAGGCAGAAAGGAGACCAGTGGAGCCTGCTCCCTCCCGTCAAGTCACGTGGATTCTGGGTAGGTGTCCCCTGCTTCCCCCTCACTACGGCCCAAGGGGGATTTACAAGACATTCGATGACTGGCTCAGGGTGGCAAGTGGCAGAGACCACAGGACCCAGGGCCTTGGCAGCTAGTGTGCGTGGCTTCCCTGGTTTCGTTTAAGGTGGAGGGGATTTTAAAAACCAACGGCCCCCACCCAGTGTCTAGTGGAGGTTCTATTTTAACAACCAAGCCACGAGGCCTGGCATCTGCCCGCCGACCAGACTTCACCACCCGGAATCTCACGAACCTGGGGCTGACAACTGGCCCTGCACATAGAAGCTGGGTGAGACCACGGGCAGTTACCCCCCAAGTCTCAGGCACCGTTCCTGCATAGTGAGGGGACAGTGCTGACCTCGCAGGGCTTCACTGCAGGTTGAATGAAATGTACATAGGGTCTGACCCACCATAGATGCCCCAAACGTGTTTTTTAGTTTGATTCTCTCAATAGCAACATTCAGTATAACTCTCATTAGTATAATTCGTGTGGAGGAGAGGAGACGCCCCACTCTGGGCACGCCAGGCTGGTGCAGAAGTGGGGCTGCGGAGCATCACCCTTTTGCCCAGGGACCCAGGCTAGAGGCAACTCCCCGTCCTGCTGTTTCCTCTTGGTGGCCTTTGGTCCCTAGCTGGCCTGATGTGAGAGGTGGGGCAGTGTGCCTGGTGGGGCCCTGGCCTGGGCTGGGGACTCACAGGAGCAGGTAGGCAGGCAGGAATGGCGGCCCTGAGGAGCACATCAGGGTGCCCACGGGCCGAGGAACCCAGGGCATCGGGCAAGACCCGGGAATCCCAGCATCACACACATCAATGCAGAACCTGGGCCATTTCAGGGCTGAGCGGAACTTTACCCCCGAGCTAACGGGGAAAGAGGGTTTGCCGTGCCCTTCACCACAGCAGTGCGATCATGGGGAAGAGGTTCCACAAACCCCTCAGCTGCTCTGCAGTCTCCTCGGCCTGTGTCTCCTCGTTTGTAAAAGGAGGGTCGCAGTACTCAAGTGAGCAGGGGCACCAAAAGCAAGGCACGACTAAGAATCTGCCAGTCTGGAGGACCCTAAGGGGTCATGAAAATGACAATGACAACCAACTGTCCTGTGACACCATTCGGGAACAGAAAAAGAACATTAGGTAAAACATCAAGGGAATCGGAATCAAGTATAGACTTGAGTTAATAATGTAGAAATACGGACCCTCCTGTCGGGACTGAGGCACCGCACTGATGGAAGACGTTGACACTGGGGAAGCCTGGGCGTGGGGTCCATGGGAACCCTTGTGTTAGCTTCCCAACTTTTCTATGCTGCAAAAACTCTTCAAAAACAAGACAGTTGCCCTGGCTGCTGTGGCTCAGTGGATTGAGCGCCAGCCTGCGAACTGAAGGGTCGCTGGTTTGATCCCCAGTCAGGGCACATGCCCGGGGTGCGGGCCAGGTCCCCACTTGGGGGCGTGCGAGAGGCAACTGATTGATGTATCTCTTGCACATCAATCTTTCTCTCCCTTTCTCCCTCCCTTCTCCTCTCTCTAAAAATAAATAAAAATCTTTTAAAAATAAGTTATGTTTTGAAAAAGAGCCTGCTCTGTAAATTTGGCAAGCTAAAGATTTCATGCTTCTCTACCTAATGTGGATTTCCACCACTCCTTTTCAAGCCCTTCTGCAGCATCTTGGAGCTCTCAGTTACTGGCAGGGCGCTAAGGAGCAGTTCCTTAAAAGGGGTCCAGCAGGGAGGGGCCCACCCGGAGCCTTCTCCAGCAGCCTGTGAACCCTGGACAGTAACCCAGTGACCCTAGTATAGCTGCTCTTCTGGGGTGTTGACCCTGTGCCAGCCTAGACACTGTAGTCTGGAAGACCAGGAGCTGTTACTGCATCTGTCTCACATGTGAGGAAACTGAAGCTTCAAAGGTTAAGTAGTTGGCCAAGGTCACACCACAAGGATGTGCCAGAGCTGGCCTTGCCCTCTGACTCCAAAGGTCCTATCCTCACCGCTGCTAAAGAAAGAAAACTGCACTTATTTTAATACCTTTTATACTTAGGAAGCCTCCCTGTGTTCTGGCCCAGAAGCTACTGCCTTCCAAACCCTCAGACTCTGAGTTCTAGGGATCAAAACCCACACGCCAGAGTATGGCTGCGCTCCCACAAATTCTGTGTTCAGTCTTTGTAGTGACAAGCCTTGAGGTTTTCCCCAGCGGTTCAATATTGGCAAGGTCCTCAGTCTCCAGGGGGCTCTCAGGGCCCCCTCCCTCAGTCATTCCTGAGAGGGGAAGAAGAAAAGCAGGGACACGTGGGTGCTGACCCTTTTCTACCCAAATCTCAGGGCACATGGCAGGGTGGAGACAGGACTCATGTGCAGGCCCAGGTCAAGTGCCAGTGGCATGAGGGGGAAGTGCCTTCTGAGAACTGGAGGTGGGCATTTAATACCAACACACCGGCTCACACTTGAATATGAATTCTTTGTATCCTTACCTGAGGACATGTTTATTGATGCTAGAGAGAGAGAAAGGGAGGGAGAAAGAGAGGGAAAGAAACAGTGATCGGTTGCCGTTTGTACACACCCGGGCCAGGAACTGAACCTGCAACCTGGGCACGTGCCATGACCGGGAATCGAACCCGAGATCGTTCAGTTTATGGGACGATGCTCCAACCAACCTCAGCCACACGTGCCAGGGCTAAGCATGATTTTTAATGGTCTTATAGTTTCTGACAACCAAGATGACACGGACTCATGTGCAATGAAAGCCCATCGAAGCCGGCTTGTGTAGGATCGGGAGCGCTTCCCTCACTGTGGCCTTGGGTCGCTCTCCGATCCCTTGTCCGGGACTCCCTCGTGACTGCAGCACCACCCTTCCTGACCAGCCAACCCCACGTCACCATGACGATAAGTTGAATTTACCTTCCCTTGGTGATTTAAAGGTTCTTTTTGTGCACTGAAATCAATGTATAACATCTTGGTTGTTGCTTCGTAAGCATCCTTGAGCCTTTCCCCTACACTGATTGTGCTGGGACAGAGGCTGTGTAGGGAGACCGTGCACGCAGTTTTCCTGGGACTGTCCCAGGTTCTAGCACTGAACATTTCCCATCCTGGGAAACCCCTCAGTCCCAGGCGAGCCGGGGTCGTTGGTCCCTTTGTCAGCGGAGCCTCCCCTTTGCAAGCACCCCAACCTGTTCATAGCTGGAGCAGTGTCATTCAGAAGAGGTGCAGACCCTTGCCCGTGGTCCTCGGACAGCGGCAATGCCACGCCTTAGAAACTAGCTCAGAATGCAGACTCCCGGGCCGCACCCAGCCCTGCGGATGTGGAGCCTGCTCTTTCACCGGGTCCCCAGGTGATTCCGGTGCAGGTTACTCAAGACCAGCTGCTCTGCCGTGCTGGTGACATCAGCCCTTCTCCGGTGAGAAACACAATGTGGACATCTGCCTCGGAGACACACTTCCACCAGAGCCCCAGCCTGGAACTGAGCCCACAGCCTTGGGGAGGCTAGCAGCGCACTCGACCACAATGAGGCCACGCTACCTGCGAGCCAACGGCAGTCTCTCCAGCAGCCACGGGCCCGGCAGAGCCCACCGCCAGCCTTTCCTCTCTGAGAATAGAGAGAGAGCAGCGGCCTCACGTCTGCTCTTACACATTTAAAAAGATAAGGAGTCCTCACGAGGGCTGGCAGCTTTGCTATGATTACAGGAAGTTGTTTCGTAACACCTCATATCTGATCTCGGCACCTTGTAGTCCTTAACTTCGTGTTCATCACATGCCCTGAGGGGTTTGTTTTCTAAAAGCCAAAATGCCAGGGCCATGCCTTGGACCTCCGGACTCAGGGTCTCTGGGGAGGGACCAGGCTTCTGTGATTCAAGGAAGTCCCCCAAGTGGTTCTGAGGGATATCCGGGGACCAAAACCCCCAGGAGAAGAGCGTGCACCCTGCTCAACCCCGCCCTCTCTCTGCCATCCCACCTGTCATCAGATTAAGGGGCTCTTCTCTCCTGGCACAAAAGGAGGATGACAGGGACAACCCCCCCAACAACTGGGCACACTGTTTTTCTGGGGGATGGGGTGAGTAGATCGTGAGAGACCGGGACCCTGGAGAATGCAAAACCCTTGGGATGCTGGCAGACTGCACAGGGCCGGATGATGGGAATGTCGACCCTGTTGCTGAAACAGGGACAGCCAGCTACTGCTCTTCAGGGACAGACGTGTCCCTGAAGGTGCCTCGGGGCCCGGCTGCCCGGGCCTGGGGGTGGTTTTCTCTGAGCCCTTCAGTCTTTTCATTTCCAATTTTCTTCCCATCTACCATGACTTGGCTTTGAGAAGAACCCAGTCAGTCCATGGCTGGGAGGCATTTTTTTTTTCTGGAAGCACCAGGAAATTTCCTCCCAGAAGCCTTTGCAGAAAAGCCCTCCCTCCCAACCCCCACCCCTGCCCACTGTAGCCTCAGGGCTTTGGGGGCCATGAACCACAAACCTCCCCTTTTTAGGCCAGATCCTGACAGAGGGAGCAGCACCCGAGATGGCCTTGGGCCAGGAGAGAGGGATGCAGATGTGGGGAGGACCACCCAGGGGCAGTCGGAGTGTGGAGAGGCCCCAGACAGTGGCGAGTGGCATGGCTGGGGCCTTGTGTTCTCTCTGATCTCAGCTCCACTCTCCATGTGACATGAAGGGGCCAGTGGGTCTCTGAGCTCTGCTCCAGCTTTATGGAACCGGGATGCCGTGACTGCTTTTAGGGGTGAGGGTCCCTGCCCACCCAATGGACCGGGGGTGGGGGGAGGGGGACACATCCGTAGGACCCATTCAGCAGGTGTGCTCTTAGGACGTGGGTTCCGAGGAGCGTGTTTGGGAGGGCTCGTTTTGCCGTCTTCCCTGCCGGAGTTATAGGCCACCCCCTGCTGCAGCGAGGTCCCCACCCCCGGGGAACCAATGTCCTCTGTATACCTGCTTTGCACCTTGCTCCCCACAGCTCATGGAGGAAGTATTGTTCTCCCCATCTGGTTTTTGAAAAGAACACTTTTATGTCAGCTTAAACTGTGTTGACTGTCCCAGGTCTGCTGAACTGGTATAATTTTGGGTCTTTTCCCTGTTGAATTAGAAATAGGCCAATTGTGTCATCATTTGGTGATAAAGCACCAAGCATTTGTCCACTGAGAATCCAGGTGGCACAAAATTGAGATTGGCTTTTAATCATCACAGATGTTGAATGCCTCTTTAACACATGACTGGTTACCTCGAGAGTGAGTTTGAACTCTTCTAGAACACTGGAACAGGCATGATTCAGTATGAGTTGGTGCATCCCCAAACTGTGAAGTCTTGGGCCTTTTGGGGGGAGGGGGGGCAGGGGTGGTGGTAGTTTTGTTTTCTCAAAACTTCTGGAGCATAATCAGCACAGGATTCTACCTGAAGCTGCTGGAGCATTGCTGACCTATATTCCAAACCCCATCCCTACCCACCTACCCGTTTATTCTCATTTCACCCATTAGGCAACTGTAACTCAGAGGAGCTCAGACACTTGTCCAGGGTCACACCGCTGGTGCATGGTCAAGTCAGCATCTGAACAAGTCTGGCTGATCCCAAAGCCCATGTTCGTGCGACCGCATGCTGCCGTCTTAGCGACGAGGTTGGGGAGGGAATGCCTCTTCTCACCCCGCTCAGGGCCAAGGGCTGGTTCTATACGGCACAGCCCAACTAACGGACCCACCAAAGCCGCCAGTTCATGACGTGCTAGACTGTGTTCTAGGGGCCGGGGGTCTCACGATGCCTAAAACACAGCCCTACTCTCTAAGACTTAGAGTCTGGTTGGGCTGAGAAAAGAAAATAGTCGACCATGGCCATAGAGGGTGTTAAGTACGTTGAAAGAGTTAAGTGTGCGTGCTCAGGGAGTGTGGAAGGGTGTTACCTACCTTCCACATTGGGGATCAGGGACGACTCCCCAGGAGGTGACCTTTGAGATGGGCTTTGAAGGCTAAGGGGGAGTTAGTCAGGGAGATGAAGGCTGGGTGGGGGGCAGTGGTACAGGCAGGGAGAACAGGGGGCGGCCCTGTGTGTGCATTAAGATGCTACAAGAGCAAGAGGTTGAACCAGGCCTCAGAAGTCTTTAAATTTCACTGAGGAGGTTGTGCTACATCCTGACAGTGATGGGGAGCCCCTGAGGGATCTCAGCAGAGGATGGGGGCATAATCAGACACACTTTTACAAAGACCACTTCTGAGTCAGGGAGAAAGATGGATGTTATGCCTGGAGGCAGGGCAACTAGACAAGAGGTTCCAGTGAAATCCCTGAAGTGGGGAGGCCTAATGGAGGTAGAGAGGAGAGGTACCCTCCAGTCAGGTTTAGAAGGCGGACTGGACTGACTAGGAAGAGGTGAGCGAATGAGGCAATCAACGGACGGAGGAGTTGAGGCCCACACCCAGGTTTCCTGGTATGCAACCTGCAGCACGAGGGCGCCACCCACGGAGATAAGGGGGACGGAGCAGCAGGGCTGGGGAGGAGGATGTCAGGTTTGTTCCCTGCTCTGAGCCTTTGAAGCCCGGGGCCCTCCCACTGGATTCCTCCGTGCAGTGGAGAGATAGTCTCAGAAGGAGATACTCAGAGATCTGAGGTTGTCACCCCGTAAAAGACAATGGAAGCCCCAGAGGTGGGTGTGGAGGAGGTGGCCCAGAGGTTGGGGTGGAGTGAGGGGGGTGTGCAGGGAAGAGTGGGGTGAGCGAAGGGTCACAGGCCGGCTCTCTGTCTTCACGACTTTGCCAGCTCCCGCTCTGATGAATCTAAAACCAGGTAAGTTCTGCCTACGAGCACTGAATTACAAGTGGTGCCTGGGGTCGAATGTAGCTCTCCTATAAATTCGTTGTTTTATGTAATTATCAGCAGCTGCGTCATCAGGGGCTGTTGGTCAAAGTGTGCAAGCGGAGTTTACCAGAGACTGATTGAGTGAAAAAAATTAACATATGGAAGCAGTTAGAGGTGTCCCCTCCTCCCCCAGTAGAAACACCGAGCACAGTGCTGGGATGGGCTTTGGAAGAAGTGAGGCAAGAGGATGCGGTGGAGGAGGCGGGGAACTGGACTGCCACACAGGAGAGGGGGCAGTGTGGTGATTTGCACCCATAGCAGAAAGGCCCGGAAAGGGAAGTTTGCGATGTGAGCATAAACCACATTTTTCTCTGGCCGCTTTCATGGCAGCCAGATCCACTGAGGTGGCCCCTGGAGAGGAGAGGTCTGTCTGGGACCCTCGGCGCCTGGGATGGGCCCGCACCTGGCAGCCTCAGCCCTCAGAACCCAATTGCCCAGTCCCAGGGAGCCGACCCAGCAGCACAGGAATCCCTGGGTGTGGTCCTCACTCCACCACCTGGGGGCACACACCTGTGACCGCCTTCTCGGCAGGTTTCACTCTGCTGGGAACACATTTTCCCAGTAGACTTTAAAAGTCATGTCAACAGATTGCCTCTGGGAATGAAACGGGGTCGTTGCAGATTAATTAGTTAGGGTGGGGTCAGTTTGGTGGTCCCTAACCCACTATGACTGGTGTCCTATAAAGGGGGAAATTTGGACGTTGAAACACACACACACACACACACACACACACACACACAGAGAACGCCTTGTGAAGATGAAGGCAGAGGCCAGGGTTTTGCTTCCACGAGGTGCGAGGAGAGAGGCGTGGGCAGATTCTCCCGCACAGAGGCCAGCCTTGTTGACACCTGGATCTCAGCTTCTGGCCCGCAGAACTATGGGCCGGTAAATTCCTGTTGTTTAAGCCACCCAGTCCTCATATGTGGCAGGTGACAACATATGACCTTGTCCTCATATGTGGCAGTTCGTGACAACAGCTGTAGCAAACCAGTACCCGTGTCTCCAGATCACTGCGCAGGTGGGCCACACCCCCGAGCCACACCTTTCACACCTGTGAAAAGATGCGCTCTTTCAAGGAGGAAGGAGGGGAAGCCGAGCACCCCTGGATAGTCTTCTGGTTTCTCTATCCAACCAAGTTAATATTCCAGCTTCTCAACAAGTCCACCATGGCCTGTCTGTGACTATTTCCTCACTTGTTTGTTCACTTATTAATGTGTTTGTCTACTGTCTCTTTGTTTATTTGTTCATTCAACTCATTTATCTTACCCACACCCGGTGTTGTACATGCTGGGCAAACAGTGGGGAGCAGCGAGGCACACAAGGGGCCTGTCCTCATGGCACGGTCGTTACAGCAGGAGGCCAGGGCACCCACTGAACAGTCCCGATGTTGGTGTCAGTTGCGATGGTGGCAAGTGCCGCCAGTGATGGACACAGGGTGTCTGAGAGCAAAGGGCTGGGGACCTGGACCTCCCAGTTGGCCCTGCCCCGACCCCACCTGCTTCCATATGAGGACAAGGTCAGCTCCGCTACAGATAGAACGGTCTTGGTGTGCTGCTGTGTTTTGCTGGTGATGAAAATGTGTATCTTTTCTTTTCAATATTTTTTAATTTTTTCAGTTATAGTTAACATACACTATTATATTAGTTTCAGGGGTACAACATAGTGATTAGACATTTATATAACTTACAAAGTGATCACCCCGATAAATCTAGTACCCACCTGACCCCAGACATAGTTATTACAATACCATTGACTATATTTCCTATGCTGTGTTTTACATGTCCATGAACTTTGCAACTATTTTGTACTCAATTCCTTCCCCCTTCTCACCCATTCCCTCACTCCCTTCACAGCTGGTAACCACCAAAATGGTCTCTGTGAGTTTTTTCCATTTTGCTTGCTCATTTATTTTGTTTTTTTAGATTTCATATATAAGCGAAATATATGGTGTTTTTCTTTCTCGGTCTGCCTTATTTCACTGAGCACAGTACCTTCTAGATCCATCCATGGTGCTGCAGATGGCAAGAGTTCTTTTTCTATGGCTGAGTCGTATTCTGTTGCATATATGCACCACTTCTTCTTTATCCGATAATGTAATGATGGACATTTAGGCTGCTTCCATATCTTGTATATTGTATCTAATGCTGCCATGAACATAGAAATACATATGTCTTTTTGAATGAGTGTTTTGGGTTTCTTCAGATAAATAACCAGAAGTGAAATTGCCAGGTCCTTTTTAGTCTCTTATTATAGCCGTTGTATTAAAGTTTTCTTTGACTAGTATAAGTATTGCTACCCCAGCTTTTCTATTTTTGTTTCTATTTTCATGAAATATCTTTCCCCATCACTTTACTTTCAGTCTGTGTGTGTCCTTCAATCTGAATTGAGTCTCTTGTAGACCACATATTTGGGGTCTTATCCATTCAGCCACCCTGTGTACTTTTTATTTTTATTGGAGGATCTAATCCATTTACATTTAAAATAATTGTTGATAGATATGCATTTATCATCATTTTATTATTCGTATTTCTTCTTCTCCTCCTCCTCTTTCTCCTTTTCCTTCTTCTTCTCCTTCTCCTTCTCCAAGAAGACTCTTTAACATTTCTTGTAATACTATTTGTTGGTGATGAGCTCCTTTAGCTTTTTCTTATCTGGAAGCCCTTTATTTGTCCTTCAATTCTAAACGATAGCTTTGCTGGGGAGAGTAATCTTGGTTGTTGGTCATTGCTTTTCATCACTTAAAATATTTCATGCCAATCCATTCTGGCTTACAAAGTTTCTTTTGAGAAATCACTCATAGTCTTATAGGAGTTTCCTTGTAGGTAACCACCTGCTTTTCTCTTGCTGCTTTTAAGATTCTCTCTTTGCCCTAACCATGGCCACTTTAATTATTATGTGTCTTGGTGTGGGCTTGTTTGAATTCATTGTTTGGGACTTTCTGTGCTTCCTGGGCTTGTATGTCTATTTCCTTTTCCAGGTTAGGGAAGTTTTCCATCATTATTTTCAGATAGATTTTCAATTCCTTTTTTCCTCTTTTCTCCTCTGGTACTCTTTATGACGTAAATTTTGGCATGCTTAGCATTTTCCCACAGACCTTTTAACTATCCTCATTAAAATAATTTTTTTGCTGTGCCGATTGAGTGTTTCCTGCTACCTTTAATTCCAAGTTACTGATTTGATCCTCTGCTTCATCTAATCTACTGTTGATTTCTTCTAACGTATTCTTCATTTCAATGAATGAAATCTTCATTTCTGACTGATTCTTTTTTTATGTTTTCTATCTCCATTTTATGTTACTTATCTCTTTGTTGAAGTTCTCACTGAGATCATTGAGCATCCTTATAACCAGTATTTTGAACTCTGCATCTGGTAGATTGCTTGTCTCCATTTTGCTTAGCTCTTTTTCTGGGCTTCTGGTCTGTTCTCTCACTTGAGACATGTTCCTTTGTCTCCTCATTTTGGCAGCCTCCCTGTGTTTGTTTCTATACATTAGGTAGAGCTTCTGTGTCTCCCAGTCTTGGTAAGGTGGCCTCATGTAGCAGATGTCTGTGGACACAGTGACGCAGTTTCCCTGGTTACCTGAGTCAGATTCTCCAGGTGTGTCCCTCATGTGGATTTTGTGTGCCCACCTGTTGTAGTTGAGCATTGATTGCTGTTGTCATGTCAATGGGAGGGATTGACCCTCAGGTTGATTGGTTGTGAGGACTGAGTATGACTACAATAAAGAAGGTGTTGTGTAGAGGCTGATCCCACAGAGCAGAATTGCTTTAGTGGGACTCTAGTACCAGTTGAGTCTTCCCTTTGAGTGTGTCTTTTGTGGAGGTGGTTGGGTGGTGCTCTGGTGTAGCCTGAAGCTGGCCACTGGGTGTGTTTGTTCTGGAGCCTCTTGGGAGGTGCAGGCCAAGGTCAGCCACTGTCTGTGCCCTACCCTAGGCCACCTGGCATGAGCTACAAAATGATCCGCAGGTGGCTGCCCCTTGTGCTGAGCTTGCAGATGCCAGGGAGAAGCTAAGTAGTGCACTGAGGCTGGCTGCTGCTAGTGCCAGGCTTGGGGCTGCTTAGCAAGAGGTATGGAGCACATGGAGGCCAGATGTTGCTTGTTTGGAGTTTGTGAACTTTTGAGAGATTTTAGGAAAGTCCACAGCATGAGCCAAAACAGGCTATTTGTATGGAAAAGCCATTGGAAGTGGCTTGGGTGGGCCTGAAAGTTGGGCGAGGCAGGGTCTCAGGGAATCGCCAGGGCAGGGTGAACAGCATTTGCCAGGTTAATGGAGACTCAGGTATGGTGCCTACCTGTGCCTGTGAGGGAAGGGCTCAGTAAAGGAACAATGGCTTCTGCCAGCACTTCTGTCTGGGAAAAATTTGTCCCTCCAGCCCTTGACCTGAAAAGCTCGACAATTCAGTTCCTCCTTGTATGTCTCTGGCATCCTTTCAGCTGCTGCCCCAGTGCTGAAATTCAGAGTGAGTGAGTCTGCGCAAGTCCACACGTGGGCCCTTTAAGAGGACTGGCATGGATTCCAGAAGCCCTCTGTCTCACTCAGCTACAATCTCTGGTGGTTTTCATAGCCAGAAATCGTGGGGACTTCTCTTCATGGCACAGAAACACTGGGACGAGGATACGAGTGTGGGGCTGGGGCCCCTGGCTCCTCTGAAGCCAGAATATCCCTCCCTATTTTTAACCACCACTTGTGGGTGTGGGGCCAGTTTGTCTCTCATCTTTGCCCCTCCTACCAGTCTCGATGTGGCTTCTTCTATCCGTCCTTTGTTACAGGACTTCTGTTCAGCTAGGGTTAAGGCCGTCCTCAGTGATGGTTGTTCTGTGGTTTAGTCGTAATTTAGATGTGGTTGTGGGAGGAGACACGCTACAGCATTTACCTACTCCACTATCTTGACCAGAAACCAAATACACGCATCCTGAGCACAGATGGGGATGTTAGTTTCTGTCTGTCCCCTCTGAAGCACTGATTTTGGGAGAGAACAAAGAGGTTCTCAGGCTCAGGTTGGGGGGGTGTGCAACACCCACAGTGGCTGGATTTCCTAGAGGAAGACGTTGAGGTGACAACACCAGAGGATTACGAGTGACTCAGGTGGTCTCTGCGGGAGTTTGGGGGCCGCAGGTACAGTTCGGGGAAGTGCAACTGAAAGGGGGGCTCCTGGGACCACCAGTGCCACCTGTGAGGGTTTGAGAAATGCAGATTCAGGCTCTACCCCAGATCTACTGAGTCAGGAACACTGCAGTGGGCCCCACCCTCACCCCAGGAGCTGCTGATGCTCCTGGCAGTTGAGAAACGCTGGTGGTGGGTACGCACACGACTTTGGGGACACAGTCCAGTCTGAGAGCTGGCCTTCTGCTTACTGAGATTTAGCTGTCTTATTTTTTAAAAGGGTTAAAAACGTCACCTAACTTCCAGTGCGCACTTCTAAAGTTGTGAAGAGGATGTTAGATAATGCACGTGAGTGCCTGGGGCCTAGTACAAACACAATAAACATTAGCTTGTTATTCTTTTATCAAGCACTGGAGCCTTAGAAGGTTGTTAAAAAAACTTCTTTTGCAACCAGGGCCCTTTCTCAACTGGGCAGCCTGGCAGAACTGGTGAGGCCACCTGGCTCAGGCCTTGTGCCCTTGAGGGTTTTATACACCAAGAGTTGTCGGGAATCAGGGCGCAGCTTGCTCCAGGAAGTACAGCCTAAGATAAGGTTATACATGCACACTGTCATCACGACACCAGGTCGTGCAAAATCAGTGTCTCCTACAGGATCTAAACAAAGTTGTTGGCACTGGAGGGAGGAGACGGGGGACGGGAGGGCCAGGTAATAAGTAGGGGTGTACGAAAGGGAGGGAAGGAACCTTAAAGATTTTCGAGGAGGAGCCGGCACTTGAGGGCTGCAGGTACCAGGGAGAAGAAAGCACAGGCATGGTGTGCATGTTGACCCCTTAAGCATCTCTATTTGTCTCCCTGGGGAGTAGGAGGCTGTGCAAGGCTGTAATAAAGCTCTGTGCTGGAACCAGCTCTTCCACTGCCAGTCACAGCCTTGCACACACACTGAGCTGATTCCCAGGATGTGAGCTTCCTGCCCCGCCCACTCCCCTGCCAGAAGTTCCCCTGATTGCTGCAGGGCCCCCCACAGCGTTAAAACTTCCAGGCCCAGCTGCACAGGCTGGCCTCCTCTCCCACAGGGGCCAGGTGGGGCCAACACACCTCGTCAGGGCGGAACCGAGCTTTTCCTCAGCTCCTTCCACGGATTCTTGAGAGGTAATCCAGTTGCTGAGCCAACATGTCAGGGTGATCCTGTCCCACAGGAAGGGGTACAGCCCAGTCCGAAGCCCCTGCTTGTTAGGAAGAAGCCCTGAGAGGCTGGGGATGTGGTGACCTCACCTGAGGCCGAAGGGTTCTGGCCGTGGGTGCACCTTCCTCGTGGGTTCCCGACTCAGGTTTCCCACTACAGTGGTCTCTGAGCCCCTCCCTCTCCCCTACCCACCTCACCCCTGCACAGATAACCAGCAAGCCTCCAGCATATTCTCTGCTGCGTTCCCCTGGCTTTCCTGCTGCTCACAAAATAGGGTGAGAGTGCCAACACGCCAGCAAGAGACAGGCTAGGCCAGGGGCCAGTCAGAAAGAGAGTGAGGAAGGTTGAATGTCCCTGCTGACCTTACATTCAGTTATGCGTTTTCTCTCATCATCCCGATTTCTACTTTATAATCCAGATGTCTTTGTTATCGGGATTCCTGAAAGCCACCTACAATTGTTTATAAAGAAGACATATTTTAGTGGTAGCCTACTCCTTATCTCCAAGGGGGTTGAAAGAAAATTGCCCCCCAGTCAGGACACAGTCATGTCTAAGACACGTGAAAAGGGATGGGAGGGAGGGGTTGGGGTGAGTGGCCCGTGTGCCCACCCAGCTTCTCGGGCCTCCCCCTCTTCTGTCCCTACCACCCTCTCCCCCATTCCCTGCCCTGGAAGGGGGTCAGAAGCCACTCAGGGAGGGGCTGTTCCCGCCCCCAGCTCCTGGGCTCCCCTGGGAGGCCCCACAGAGGTCAGAGAGGCAGGCGCCCTTCTTCCTGTTGGCCTCCCCAGGCCTGTCATTAATGTGGCTTCTTGGCACAGCCGCCCTCACACAACCTCTGTCACCCATTCTCCTGAGCTCATCCCGGGCTCAGGGGCCCCCAGGCCCTCAGGCTCTCACCCATCCCCACACACACGGGTGCTTTCATCTTCTGTTCGACCCAAGTGCCCCAGCATCCTGTGGGATCTGACACTCTCCCACTGAAAGCCATGGGTGGACTGCCCCCTCCTGCTGAATCCACAGCCATGCACACAGACGGACTCGGGGGCTTCAGGTTTTCCCTGCGTGACTTCTGTTCCGAGTGGCAGTATGGTGCAGCGCTGAGGAGCCCGGACACAGGAGCCCGCCCACTTGGGCTGGGATCGGCCACTTCCTGTGTGCGTGCCCTTGTGCAAATCTCCCCTGTTCCCGTGGTTGTTGTTTTAATTGTGATAAGATACACAAAACATAAATTTTACCATTTTAACCATTTTTAAGCTTGGTGGCATAAAGCACAATGCATTCCTATCGTTGTACAAATCACAACCACTCATCTCCAGAATTCTTTTTTTTAATGTTTTCTAAAATTTATTTTTAGACAGAGGGGAAGGGTAGGAGAAAGAAAGGGAGAGAAACATCAATGCGTGATTGCCTCTTGCGCGCCCCCTACTGAGGACCTGGCCTGCAACTTAAGTGTGTGCCTTGACTGGGAATAGAACCAGCCACCCTTTGGGTTGCAGGCCTATGCTCAATCCACGGAGCCACACCAGCCAGGGCTCCAGAATTCTTTTCATCTTGCAAAACTGAAACGCTAGGAAACTGTGACACATGTTACACATGGATGAACCTCGAGGACGTTGCGCTGGGTGAAATCAGCTAGCCGCATGAGGACAAATACTACGTGATCTCCCGCACGTGAAGTCCAAGAGCGGTCACATTCAGGGAGACACAAGTGGAACGGCAGCTGCCAGAGGCTGGGCAGAGACGGGTGGGGAGTTGTTGTGTGACGGGCACAGAGTCTCAGTTTTGCAAGATGAGAGGGTTTTCGAGATTGGGTGCACAATAGTGCAAATGTCCTTAACATTCGTGAACTGCACAGTTAAAGTGGCTAAGATGCTAATTTTTATGTTGCGTGTAATTTATCACGGTTAAAAATTTAAAAATCTATGCCCCCCAAGAAAACTGGAAACTCTGTACCCTCACCTCATCTCTTTTTGTGAAACAGTAGTAATCATACTACCCATCTCCCTGGGTTGTTGGAAGGGTTTCCTGGGTAATACATACAACAGGATAGAAAATGCCCACACAGCTGCTCACCCATGGATGAGCCCTCATGTCAGCTCCTATTACCATGTCACGGTGAGCAGGGCAGCGAGGGGGTGGAGTAGCAGATCTGCTTTCAGAGAAAGGGGACAGGGCTACAGGATGAGCTACAGGATGAGGTGTGCCGGGAGGGGAGTCCATGCTGGGGCTTTGGGACTCAAACCCACACTGTGGAGGAATTCCTCAAGGCTGTCGTCCTAAACATCTGCATCCCAGCAGAACTTCAAGGCCGCCCAATTACGTAGACTGTGAGCATTTTGAACTCAGGGTCATTTATACACAAGAGGCTGGATTTCTGAGCCTTCCACCGAGCAAAAGGGTGAGCTGAACTCCGGTTTGGCACAAACCAGTTAGGTCAAGTGCAGGAGAGATTTCTGGATTTCCTTACAGAATAAGCTACCTCAAAGTCCTTCCGCAGGGGTTTCTGGGAATATGGTTATAAATCCTCTCATCTTCCAGTCGAGTGAACCCTCATAGGGATTTTTTAAAAATGTCTTCACGAAAGAACCTTATGAAACTATATAATGTAATTACATTTAATAAGGAATTTTATTAAAAGGAGAAAAGTCACACCCCTGAAAATCTGGGGACTGTATCCCCAGTTTATTGGGGTCTTACCACAGCAAAGCCTGGGCCTTGGACTCTTCCCCTCCTCCCAGTGATCCATCCATGACTTCAGGGCGGCAACTCGGCAGAACCCCCAGTTCTGCCTCTGTGTTCTGGCTCTCTGTGGAGAGAGCCATCTGCAAATGGTAGCCAAGACTAACGAAGCAAAGACAGTGAATTTTCCTAGGGCTCACAGCATCTGCTGGACCAAATGATTCCTGACATGTGTACTGACTCTTGGGATCTCGCTCCAAGGATTCTAATGACCTCATTTCCCCCACTTTTCCCTCTGGGCAACCAGCAGGCAAGCATGGGCGGTCTCCTGAAGGAGGGGCTGAGGAGTGGGGACAGTGGTCCACTGTCATCACATCCAGTCCTCAGTGTGTGTGTGGGGGGGGGTGGATG